>NW_021025642.1:591215-652307 GCF_004153795.1 Camellia sinensis | reverse complement strand
AACATTTAGTCTATTTATCATACTAAATCACTAAAAAATGAAATAACAGTACATTCCAGACCAAATGAAGACAATTACTTTTGGTAAACACGTCTTTGCATTAATAAACATAATGTAAGAAGACCATACAGGGTGTGCTCTCTTCACCACCCAAACTGACAAGATTGATGACCAACATTGAAAAGTGAATGTAACAGGAAGAACCAGCTCCCAAGCTGACATGAAAACGCTAGTCATTCCATAAGATATTGAACACCAAAAAAAAGATCTAACATCGCTATAAAAGCAGAAAAGCACTTACCACGATCCATATAGAGTGAGGTCGAAAACATTTTTTCCTCCCAAGTTGGTAATAATTCATCCGCCTAAACCAACTTCAGCAGCAGTCTAATGAGATATTTCATCCATAAATTCCAGAAGCAGCATATGAAACTTAGATAAATGTTTTATAAAATTATAGCCTTGAATACAAAATGATAGTAGACCCATGCTCCAACAGTTGTAAGCACTAGAAGAACGATAAAAGAGAAAGAGGAAGAGAAGAGAAGTAAGAAGAAGTGTGAAGAGAGGAAGAAAAGGGAAACAGTTCCATAAGCAAAAATCAAATATATTCAATTAATTCAATATCAAAATCAAATCCGGAATCATTACACCAAAATCAAAACTAATAAGAGAATCAAATATATCCATCACAAACACAATTCACCAGCAATAAAACTCAATGAAAGAATAATGAATCTAATAACAATCATAATGGCTAAGTTTTCAATCTCATAGAAGGGTAATTAGGCCTTTATGTAGGAGGATTATTCAGCGTTGAATAAGCGTTGGAAAACTAAGAGCCTGTAATTTTGAGTATTTTAGGGTTTGTTTTGTTTTCTGTGTGGTTTAGTTCTCTTTCCTTCGGTATTACTATTCTTCGTTTCCGGTTGTTCTACAGCACTTGGCCCCAATTAATTGGCTCAGGTACAATCAGAATTGTTTTCTTCTATCCACTCTATTCCAATCCATATTCTTGATTAAGTCTGAAGCAATCAATGCATTTATCACCGCTCCATCCTATGTCACTCTTTTTTCCCTTTTTTTCTTTTATTTTTTTTTTTTTGATAATCCATCCTATGCCACTTTTCTTGAACGCTTCCTCCTACTTTTTGGCACCATGAACCCATATCAGATCACTCTTTACAGGAACATTAATTGCGTCAACGTTAAACAACTATTAATCATTTGTATCTTCAAGAGTGCCACTCTAGAAATTAATGCAATACAAGAGCAAGAAGACTTTTCCATCCTCTTCATCATTTAATTCTAAAGCTAGAGAAGGACAAAAATCTAAGCCCTATTTTTATTTCTTATCATATTCTTCTCCTTTGGAGAGAACCAATGAAAAATATAAAATCCCACACAGGTTATAAGATTTTTGGTTGTTATGGATCATATCACCAAATATTACAGTGAATGATATATTTTCTACAAACCAGATTTTGTCAAAGGTTGCAAGATTTCATTTGAAAACATATTCAAGATTTCTGCACAACTAAACAGGCCAACAACTTGATTTTTGTTATGGAATTGAAATTGAATACAGAGCAAATAAAAGGCAACAGATTTTTTTTTTTTCTTAAAAAAAAGACTAATATACAATGTACATCAAATCCATACCTGAAAAAGAAGGATAATAGAAGGGAAACCCAAGTGCTGAACCACGGTGCCAACGCAATAAAACAAAACCAAAAGCCAAGACAAAAAGGACAGACATCTTTGGAAAATACGGCCATCTTGTACCTGTGTCGACACGACACAACATGGGTACTGAAATACGGCCAGGACACAGGGAGGAAGGAGGAGAGGAGAGAGAGAGAGAGAGATGGCTCGTGACCTCAAATCGTCATCGTCGTCGTTCGTCATCTCCCATGAATCTGTATTGCAACTTCGTTGATGCTGCTAGGGTTTGGTGAATTTGGGCTTAGGATACACTTTGTCTGTCAATAAAAATGGGGATCCTCTAGAGTGATCCTCTGAAGTGAACCATCTAGAGTGCAACACTGTCCCCATTAACCGCATCCAACGCTGAGATGATCCTTCACCAGAACGGCGTCGTTTTGGTGAGCAAGACCAAAAAAAAAAAAAATTGCCAGAGCTGCAGAGCGAGTCTGAGAGAGGGGAGGAAGAAGAAGAAAATGGATTTGAAAGGAGGGAGAAGAAAGAAATGTAAGAAAACGGGAAAGAAGAACAATGGATTGAAGAAGAAAGAAAAGTTTTTTTTTTGCTGTGTGGGTTAATGGGTTCGGTTTGGGTCGCTCAAGAAGTTCATCACCATGGATGACTTCCATTTTCTTCTGTGAGCCTAACCAAAAAAAAAAAAAAAAAATGCAGAGCTGCAGATCGAGTCAAGCGGGAAGAAGGAAGAAGAAGAAAATCTATTTATTTCTTTCTTCCTCAATCAATTTCTTCCAAAATTCTCTTCAATTCCATTTTCTTCCAATTTCTCTTAAATAAACAAAAACCCAAAAAAATAAAAAATAAAAATAAAAAATAACCCTAATTGGCAAAATAAAGTGGGTTTGCAAATTTGTAATTTGTATACATCTTTGCAGTATGCACGAAGGCCGTCTCTGTGGCTAATATCTGGATTTCTTGCCTTTAAGCGTTGAATTTCAATCCCTTAAGATTGATACAACTTTATCAGTAGAGAGAGAGAGAAGAGTGTGTGTGTATGTGTGTATTATTGAAGGTTAGTTGCTGTTGATGATTACTCACTTGATGAAGTGATTGTACGCAAAGGGAACTCTCTGCCTCTTCTCTCGAAATAGAATTTAGACCATTTGATCTTCTCAATCTATTTTCTTCCAATTTCTCTCAAAATCCATTTCTTCTTCTCCTCCGCTCAAGACCTTTTCTTCTTCCTCCTCCTCCCTCCTCGACTCCGATCTGCAGCTCTGCAAATTTTTTTTTTTTTTTTTTTGGGTCCTAGCTCACCAAAACGACGCCGTTTTGGTGAGGGATCATCTCAGTCGTTGATGCGTTAATGGAACGTGTTGCACTCTAAGGACCACTCTAGAGAATACTTCAGAGATCACTTAGAGGATCCGGACGCTTAAATAACAATTATAAGGCTATTGGGTTGGCTGGCTTTTTTGAGCATCGGTAAAATCAAAAAATTTCATTAAAGTTTAAAAAATTTGATGAAACGTTTTATTTAAGACCGTTCACTCCTAATACTAAAATTATTTGTGTGTTTGTTTGTGTTTTAAAATATATTTTTGAAAAAAAAATCAAATTAAAAACATGTTTGTTACAAATTTTCTTAAAAATTCCATAAATTACTTCTCTCTATTATATATATCAATCATTTTTTCTCATCTCCTCTCATCTTCTCCAATCACTTTTTCTCTCATACACATTTACTTAACTACAATGAACAAAATATCAATCATCACAACTTTCAAAAATATACAACCAAACAATTCAAAGAAATTTCTAAACTCTTCTCAAATAAAATTTTGAAAAATTTATCTCAAGACACCAACCAAACCACCCTATAATTTCATCAAGATTTTTTTCCAATCCCCAGTTTTGTTCGAGAGGACATACGGATTTGATATCTAGAAGTCATCCGACATGAACAAAAGAAGCTACAAAGTTGCCTTAGGTGGACATCCAGGAGAATCGTCCAGCCAATGGTAAACAAATTTAAATCTTGATGAAGATAAAAGCCTCCCTTCATTGATAAAAATTTTTGGTTATGCCCTTATTTGATTATATGAAGTTTGATGAAAGGGTTGGAGGTTCAATCAGTTGTCGTTTTTTTTCATCCAATTAAATTTGATGAATATTAATGCAGCATTGGATGATGTCTTACATGAGCTTTCTCATGTTTTGGGATTAAATATTAGATGCAGCATTGGAATTTAACTCTTCCGTGGAAAATAAAAATAAAAATTTTAATAACATTATATAATAATTTTGATTCATAGTTTTAAACTACAAATGTGCTAGTAATCTCATAAAAATATGTAATCATCTATGCCAGTAATTTGTTGTAAACTATCAGAAAAATACATAATATTTTTTGACACATCCATGTTTAGCCCGTATCCAGTACTCCATATCCCTCAAATTAGAGTTTTGTCGAGTACCCGACCCTAGATACATAACCCGCACCAACACACTTGTAACCTGAGTCCATGTAAAAGTAGAAGTACAGGGGAGAGAAAGAGCATGGGAGTAAAAAGTCAAAGTTCAAGGACTTTCAACTTAACTTGGGTGAAAACAAATCCTAAATTTTGTTGTGAAAGTTTCTCAAGAATTACTTGCAAATGGACCAATTTAACCTGATATCCACTGGCATAACTACCAAGTTTCAATCTTGGACTAACCAACAATCGAACGCATCACACAATAAAACAAACTTTGGAACCATGAGAAGAATGATGTATAACCATGAAGAGAGATGGAAGTGACATCAATAACCTTGGGATTTCCGAAAATCATGCCATGCATTAATTAACATTTAGAGGTGATTAATATCAAAAAGAAATAATATACCAACAAAAAAAAGGAATGTTGGAAGTAAATAGCAAAAAACTAAGTAGAAAGAAATGACGTGTTCCTAGGAATTCCATGATAGACATCAGTAACACATCCCTTAAATTAGTATTTCCCATACCACAATTACTCGAATGAACCACAAATCAGCCCTTTGAATTGAACATATTCTCAAAATGTCATATTCCTATTAGACAAGCCCAAACCACTCATATAGAAAAGTTAATTATGTTGTTGTGACCTAATACAAGACTCTAATTCTATTAACACTGTGGAAATTCCAAGTTAACAAAACTGGGAGAGATCTCATGTAAATGAAACTCCTTTATCTACATAAAGCACATTTAATTAGACCATGAGTTAAAACATTCATCTCATGAATCCACGTCCCATATATATGAAAACCTACGAAGCACAATGAACTCCATCTCTCCTAATGTATTAGTGTCCACAACGTCTAGGACACCGACAAGTTCGAACACATGACAAACACATTCAGATATGCCCCCTCTCTCTATCCCACTTTGTTCACTTCTTTTAGTTTGCTGAACACCTCCAAAACACTCTCCGAACACTTTCTCGGACACGATTGATGACCAAAAATAAAAATAAAAAATCATAAATTTGTTCATGCTACTATAGGAACTCTAGATCTATGATTCACAGAGAAAGAGATGAAGGAAAAGTACACAAGAGACAATAACAGAATAAGGAAGAAGCATACTGTAGACACCTTTCCCCATTTTTTTACTGCCCTAGACTTGGGCGCCATTGATTGATCACCCGATGATGATTGTGTTGTGCCAAAGTTCAATTTTCTTCAAGCAAAAAGAGTTCTAAATCCTAACCTTACACCCCATTTTGGACGCAAAAAATTATTTTAGACCTTAAAAACCCTCTCTTTCAAAATATTTTTGAAAATGTTTCTAACGATGTTTCGAGCTCGCATTTCATAAAAAATTACACTTTTTGGTAAACTGGAGTAAGGACAAAGTGGAAATAAATGGAAGAGAGGTGAACACTTTCAAAATCTTTTAAACGCTCTTATTTATAGGGTTGGAGTTGAAGATAAGTTGGAAGGAAGAGGAAAAAAAAATAGTTGGGAAAAGTTTGGCTTGAAACGCACTAAGAGAGAACTGGCAACCTCACTAAATCAGGCCTATCAATTTTGTACACTTGGACCTTTAGTTGTGAGGTCACCAACAATGAAAGGGACTTCCGAGCTAAATATTTAGACTTAGAAATCCTCCTAAAGCCGAGTCCGGATGAGGGAGATATGGCTGTTTGAAGTCAGGCCATCATCCGATTAAGACAAAACTGACAACCTCACTAAAATAGGCATTCTCTTGCACACTTAGAATTTAGATTTGACGCTGGGCCTCGGTTGAAAGAAGACTATGGGCTTCAATAACTAAAGAATGACCTGAAGAAAGGAGTCCGAGAAAGAGATATGCCCAATTGAGTCGGGCCTGAAAGTATATTTTTTATGGCCGAGCCGGCACTAATTGATGGCCGACAATGCCATACTTTCGACTTTTTCTGGCCGTCCCATTGGTGAAAACACTAAGATATTTTTGGCCAAGCTGTCCTCCAATGCTCCAGCTGTCCCAATTTTAGATAATTTTCGACTAAGGGACTATTTTCCTATATATACTTCACATTCTTCTTGGTTTTTAAAGTTTAGAAATATTTCACGGAGGGTAGAATTTTTTTGGAGCAAAATTTTCTCTCTCCCTACATTTCTCTTCTCTCTCTCCTCTCTCTCTCTTCTCTCTCCTATCTTGCAAATTTGTGTACATTAGCCTACATATACTACACTTTTGCCTACATCTCCTTAACCAAAGTTGAATCAACCATTGGAACTGGGTTCTTGAAGCTTTTTGGGCTCTTAAAGTTGGTTTTGGCTTGAATTATTGCTTAAGGATTGATCTTTGCTTCAAGAGGTAAACACTTAACCTTTTTTACTTACTTTTGGCATACTTGTTTTTTCTAAATCTTTTTCCCCACTGATTTGGGTTATTTTGGGGCTGCAACAAAAAAAAAAAACTCTATTTTGTGTGCTGAAATTGTGGTTTTTAGGCCATTTAAGTTAAGAGGTGCTCACCCCTCTTTATTCCTTGTTTAAAAGGCCTTTCCACCCTTTGTTTCCCACTTTCAAGCTAAATTTTTTTTTAGACTTTGAACCACTGATTTTAGAGTATATTTTAGTGTGAAATAATATTTTGAAGTCCCAAATTTGGAGGGTTAGCCTCCCCTCCTTGTGCCTATGTTTTGCTAGCCTAGTCAGCTCTATGTGTTAACTTATCTTTTTCTAAGCCATTTATATCTTAATTCCAGCATGTTTTAGGCTTCTATTTTAGACTATTTTGCCTTTGTTTTTAGCTGGTTTGTTGTATTTGAGTCTTGTATTGTATCTTGTAATGTTAAGTGTTCTCACAACTTGGTGTTTTAAGGCCTTTAGACCACACCATTTTTTGAGTTGATTGCATGTTTTTAGTGTTTTTTCTCACTTAATTTCAGCCAAGCATAATCTCTTGCCAACCTCCCCTCATTTCTTGACTCTCCTCTTGTTTTGCTTTGGAGGTTGTTTCCAACCTAGGATTGTTTAAGCTTGAGATTGAGGTCCATGCTAATGGTTTAATCCTCTTAAGGGATTCATTACCAACGGAATGAACACTTCTCTGCCTTAAACTGCCCCTTGTCCTGACACTTCCTTCTCTTTTAGAAGGACTTCTCAACCAATGGACTAATTGGTTAAGGAATGGAGGGTAATTAAAATGAGTAACAAAAAGTGAAACTAAAATTGGTGCGAAGATAACATTTGATTGTGGACATTAATTGAACACAAGGAAAATTTGGGCATTATCATACTCAAAGTGAATAAAATGTGCCAAGTTTGCCTAGGTCTCCATTACCCTTGATCAGCATGTAGAGTGAAGGGTTGTGGGTTTGTTTATGCATCAATGATATTGCAGCACTTTGGTTCATGAGGCATCAGCAACAAAATTGGCTTAAGTTGATGGTTTGAAGACCAAGGTTTGTCTCCCTTTGATTTGGGTCCATGAAAAGGGAGATGAATGTGGAAAAACAAACCCTTGAGCCAATACAACACCCTGCTCTGTTTCTCTCTGTTGCACAAGGGAGGTTCCAGTCAGCAGTGGCCGATCGAACCATACATCATGGCTGACCGACCCCCTTTGGCCACCAATGCAGAATTCAGCAGTGTAAAACTTCTGAAGACAGACATAATTGGTCTGGAAAAGGAAATTAGTGCAAGTGTCCTATTGAGTAACAGAGGCATGCGGCAGCAGAACAATGGCTTTTTCGGTCCGAAACGAGCGTTCATAGCATGAAGTTCTTAATCGATCCTGGATTCCGCATTGTAATAGATTAATTTTAATGCTCAAGCTAGTGGCTTTTGTAATTAGTTAGAATAGCTAATTTGTAGTGTGTTGTTAATTATACATTAGTTACAAAATAGTTAATAATTCGGTTGTCAAATATTAGTTAACTAGCATAAGTTAGGTATTAGTTCATTTGTTGTAATAATATAGTTATTAGTTTAGCAAATTAATTTTGTGTTGTAATAATTAGCTTATTTAGCCTACTTAGCTAAGCTAGTTAGTTTATTTGGACTCTCCTTCAGCGAGCGCAATATAATAAAGTGTAATGTCTTCAACCCACGTCTTTTCTCCCTTTTATTTATCAGCTTATGATGGTTTAGATTAGGGACATCAATGTTTCAATTAACATATCACATGCTTGCATCTATTCATTTGTATGTATCACTGAGGCTTCGTTCATCATTCTAACTGCATTGTCATTTCAAATACTTCTTTGATACGTGCTTAGAACACGTGTTATCAAAATCAATTCAATATGCCATGCTATTCAGCTATCACGACCACAAACCCGCCCCTAAGGATTTAGCATCGTAAGTGGCCAGTAACCCGTGAATTACCGAAGGCCCTGCTTAACAGTAATGACAGTAAAAACAGAGTAAGGGGCTGGCGAAGCCAAAAACATAAATAAAGGTGTCCAATGAGCTGTGACAGTCTGAATGCGAAAAGACTTTTGGGGGGGGTTAAAAACAAACGCATTCATAAAACAAAACATATATACATGCGACATATACACAAACATCCATGTCAGGACCAAAAAATCCCCTAACCAACTGTACAGTCCAAGTCTTATTCATCATTACAAAACAGAAACCAGAAGGGTGAAATCTGAACACCCCAAAAACAGCCATGGCCTTGCAGACTTGGATACCTCGAGGCGAGGCACAATGGTTGGCTTTGACAAAACAGGAGCTAACACCAACCGCTCCTAGCTCCGGTTCCCGGTGCCTGGACACCTACATATATATATAAACAGTGAGTAAAAGCCCCAAACGAATAACAGTTGTGTAAAAGAAGGTTAGAATGAATGTCCTTATCAGTATTTTAAACAGTCATATCAAATCACTAGAAACCATAGCAGTCATATGTGGGTAACATCCAATAGCAAACAGTAACAGTAAGGCTTAACAGACCGAAAGTCAGTTGATGGGCCATCGTAACAGTAAACAGTAGTAGTTCCGAACATTGGACCGACAGAGATCACTGTGACAGTAGTAATACAGTAACAGTAAAATTGCTATGGATGCACAATACCAGTTTACAAAATAGGAACCAAATATACCATTCATTAAACAATAAACGTTTCAGTAACAAGAACAGTTGATATTCCAGAAAATAATCATAATTGAATATATCTTACAACATTGTTAACTCACAAAGCACTGGGCTATAGACAAGCTAAACGAGCGTCCTCGGAATGCCAACCGTACAGTTTGCGAATGAACACACACTCGGGAATTAATAACTTAGCCCCCTAACAACTGTGTGTTTCTATAAACATTATCCTCATTAGATGCCTTAAACTTGGCCTAGGAATGCTAGGATGAATGAGGATGCAAAAATGTACTTTAAAACACTTTTCCAGAAATTTTTCACGAAAACAGAGGTCCTCGCTCAAGAGCGTGGCTTTCTGCTAACGCTCCGAGCGAAGCTTTCAAAAACAAAGGTCGCTCGAGCGTGGACTTCCCTCGCTCGAGCGGTCGTAAAAAAAATGGCAAAAAGTGCTGGATGTTGAAAATTCTCCGCTCAAATGCTCGCTCGAGCGTGAGACACATCCTTCGCTCCGAAGCGTAAGTCTCGTCGCTCAAGTGTGCGTCTGCGTCAACCCAAAAATCTGAGAGCTTGCAATCTACGCTCGAGCGGAGCTCTGAACAAAAGGTCGCTCGAGCGGGAATCCTTACGCTCCGGTGTGGAAGCAAATTCTGGATATTTTCAGATTTGCCTCACAAGCTCAAACAGCATTCAACACCTCAAAACTCACGCTTTTGGGCCCAATTTTTTGGAAAACACTTGAAAACCAACAATATACATTCTGAAGTCAATTTGTAAAATCAAAGCCCAAGGGTAAGTCAATTGAACCAATTTTAACCCAAATTTCAAGAAACATGATGTAAATGCACGCAATGCCAATGTGGTTTTATTCGAACAAAGCTTCTAACACATGATCAAAATGAACATTGACTCCAAAAACAAGATGAATTCTAGAATTACAACCATAAATCTAAGACATGACAATGGGAAGAATTAAATGGAAAACAACCGTAAACTTCATGATAGGTAAATGCATGCTACATAGCTACTCATACAGACACTTTGAGCCAATTCAGACTTCCTAATCACCAACCTCCATGAACCATGCAGACATGACTAATCCACAAAATGAGAGGATGAAAACTCTAACCTAGGTCCTTGAATTCAAGTATAAAAGCTCAAATTTTGCAAATTTCCCTTCAAGTCTTCAAGTCTCCTAAGCTAAATTTCTTGTTGAACTCCATTTCTCCTCTCCATTTCCTCTCTCACTACGGGTACGAGGTCTCGGTTGCTCAAGAAGATAAATGAGGAAATGATGCTACAATGTAAAGGGTGAGAGAAGTGGTGGCCATGCCACAATCTTACTCAATGGCAAATTCGTGAATAACTATCTATGTAATTTTAAACGTTATTTAATCTAAAATCATTCTCAAATTGAAATTTAATTAAATCTACCATAAAATCACATAAACTCAATTAAGCATAAAATACAAATCAATTTAAAATTCGGTCGCCGATAAAGGCCTTCAAATTTACAGTTCGAAATTAAACATGAAACAGATTCCTTCAAAAATCAAACAGATAGAAAGCATTTAAAACAATACACTCCTACAATAAAATTCAAGATTTCATTCTAATTAGTTCTTATCAACACCAATCACAGTTTTAGCACTATCAGAGGTGAGTGTTGTCACATTACCGAGCCCATTAAATTGCATATCGTAATGTTGCATTAGTACATCCTTGCATAAGTTAGGAATCATGCATTTTTTTTTTCTAACTCTTTTGTTTCATTTTGTTTGAAGTACTAGGTGAAGTTTTAGTGCTATAGCATACTTGCAATAAGTGTAAGTGATTGGCCATGACTACATGCTGCCATGAGGCTAAGTGCCTTACTTGTTAAACTGTTTGAAGTTGCTGTGAATGAAAGTGTTGCTTGAATTGAAATGATCAATGAATGTTACGTTTAAGCACTTTGTCAATGGCAAAATACAACAAACTTTAAGCCCCACTTTGTTAAGTGCAAAATCAACTCTTTTCGAAAAACAAACGCAGAAAGACATGACTTGAAATGTTCCAATTCGGGCAAACAGTCTATACCTTGTGTGAGCACGATCACATAGTAATGCTAGCCTAATAAACCGGAACAAAAGCATATAAAGTTGATTAAAAATCATAAATCAATGATTAGTAGAGCCCGATCTTTGTCGGATCAGTAGGGTCTCAATTTCATGACCATTCCCCACTGCGTACCTAAGTTCCGCAAACCGAGACATCTTGGTGATGACGGACACGTTGGGGGGGGGGGGGGCCTTTGGCACGAGTCCATGGGTTTTCTAAATTTTTCCAAAATAAAATATTTTGATGGCAAACTCTGTATCCTTAGAAAAGCAGTCCATTTTTTGGCAATTTGATTCCGAAATCGATTTTCCTAAAAGATTTGTCAGATTTGACTCTTTGGTGTTTATCAATTTCACTTTGCACTTGTGAGATTGATTCAGAACTGCAGGAGTCCGAACTGTAGGGCTTATTTTCGAGTTTTTCAAAAGGGGGGCGAAAAGTCCGAGCTACACATACTTACCCGGTTCTACTCGTCTTCTTCGACAGAGGCATCCCTGGGTTCAGATTCCATTTTTATTTTTTTCCACTTAAATGGGATAGGCTCTCTTTTGTTGGTCTAATTGTACATTGTTAATGGAGCTTATGGGTAGTTTCATTCTAAAATTGCCACGGACCCAATCATTAAATGCATGGCTTTCCTGCTTGAACTACGTCAATGCATTTTAAAAATCAAGCCCGATCATGTCCAAGCATGATGTAGAAAAACTATATCGCAAACCAATCCAAGAAAAGAAATCAAACAAATAGTTATTATATAATCATATTTCCAAAAAAAAAATAAAAAATAAAGCACAAGATTGATTTAAAGTAATTTTCTAAATCATGAAATATTTTAATAATATGACATAATATATGAAATATGTTTTTTCATGTATCCCCCAACTGTCGTGTCCTGAAATTTTGAAAAATTGTCGTGTCCGCATATCTGTGTCATATCCGTGTCCTATGTCCCTGCTTCAACATAAATTTATTCCAATAAATAAATTAATCATACATGAATCTAATTGGGCTTAAAAAACATATACCCCTATGAAGCACCAATACTCCAAAATATGTGTTGAGCTAGTGTTGGAGACGGGGACACATAGGGGACTCGTGGTGTTCCCTTTATTTAATTACTTTTTTCAAGGAACACCACTGGTTTTTTAAATCCCTTTTCTTAGTTCTTTTTATGGCATATGGATGTTTTAAATGATTATTACTTTTACGCTTAAATTTAAATAACTTAATAAGTCGATGGTGTTGGTGAGGTTTCTTTGCAAGTCTCATTCTCCATTGATTTTTCTATTGCCATTGATCAGGAGTTGTGGCTATGTTTACCTGGAAGGCCGGATTGTTCCGCTACATGGAACAGGAACAATGACATTGCTCTAAAGTTACAATAGGGGTAAACTTGTATATATCACGCTTAAGAATTTAAGTTAACACCTGAATAAATTCTTTTAAACTATTAGGCACCATAAATGTGGTTATATTATTATTATATATTATTATTATTATTATTATTATATTAATTATATTATTAATATTGTTATTTTTATTTTTATTTTTTTCAATGTAGCAAACATTTCTATGAGCATTATGACTCATTTTTTTTATGTTTTTGGTCTTGTAAACTTAAGTCACCTTAGATTACAGTTCATTTATATTATTTTTTTTTTCCTCCTACGTAACATTTAAGGAAATATATTAGGTAAAATTTATGGGAATCGTTTCGGATACTAATTTATCGTTTTGGAACAGAAGTGAACGTGTATATCAATAGTAATTCGCTAAGGTATTAGCAATTTTTGGTAACATAGGGCGTGTGGTGGCATCCTTATCTAGATGGGTTGAGGTCTTGAAACAACAAAAAATAAATCATCATAAACTATAACCAATTTTTTAGAATATGCAAGTCCAGGTATCCATCCACACAAGGGAACAATTGGTGAAATTAATTCTAAATTTAAATTGTTAAATCCCAAATATTTTGATAAAAAGATTTGATGGTTCAATAACCCTAATTTAATAACACAATAAAATAAACCTAAGAATTAAATTATCAACTATAACTGACAGGGATTTATGAATTGGGGAAAAATCCTAGGAGTAGAGAATTCACCACTAACCACATGAATGAAACTTAACATCACACCATATCGCAAATTCGGTTTGAACAACCCAATATTTCACAACTACAAGTTTGAAATATTGATCAAGAGGTTTTGCATTCAATGTACAGGCCACGAAATCATCCCGAGGAGTAACAGTCATTGCTCTAAACTATGTTAGCAAAACGACCTGTCTCTCATAGCATGACTCGTCTCGCACTTTGAATACCAAACACAAAGAATACAATGTATGGAAAGCATTAAAACAATTCACAAGAGTAAAAAAGCTTGAAGAAGAAGACGAAACAATTATTTTATGACTTCCTAAACATCCATACATTCTCAAACCAATTACAATTAAAAGCTCATGAAAACTCCATTACAAGTGGCTAAGGTTCAATCAAACCCTAGAAAAGACGAACTTAGCCACTCTGGAGGAGTGTGTGAAGAAGAAACCTCCATGGAAGTGTCCTTCAAGCTTTTGGAAGAAGCTTCTCTCTTGACCCTAAGCCCCCTCTATCTGTATCATTTTCGAACCATTAGGTTTGACTGATTTTCTTATTTTATTCGGAGCAAAACCAGACAAAAAGTTTGTGCAACGCATCCCTAGGTGGGCCGCACGTGCGGTGAAGCTTGGCCGCACGTGCGTGGTCAGTGGCTCGGATTTTTTTCCACGTCTCGCCTCCGAGAATCTGATTTTTGGCGCCCCCTTTTGATTGAATTTCATATTTTCCCTGCCATCTTGTTAAATAGCTTATTAGTTGTAGTATATAAATAGGTGATGTAATACCCATTGTATTTAGTTTTGGAATAAAGAATATATATTGTGATTGGAGTAGGGCTTAGTTTCTCTCTCTAGCCCTTAGGGGTTTTATCCCTAATTGGGGCATTTGTCTTCTCTCTCTCAATTTGATCTTGATTTGGCATTTGGATTTCATTATTTGGTATCAGAGCATAAGATCTTCTACTCTATTGTTTCCAATTGTACATACAGCTCGTCAATTAGAAATGAACAACATACCTGACCCTGTATCTAAACCCTAATTCTTGGGTGAGAACCCTAGATCATCTCACCAGAGGCTGCCATCACAAGTGTGATCGATTTGTTCCGAAGCCATAGATTTGACATCGCAATCAAGAGTTGACCTTAGATTTGGTAGTTGCGACTTGCATTTGGACCTTTGACACTGGTGATTCAACATTGCAGCAAGATCTTGAAGCCTTCGTTCGAGTTCAGATCTCAGTTTAAAGCCCTTCATTTGTTTGCATATGTTAGGAAACCAAGGAATAACCATCTCTCTGAAGTCGAAGTGGAAATTGCGATATTACCAGATTGCTTCGTTGATTCCATTGGACGAAAGAGGGATTTTTTTTTTTGTTCAGTTGTTTTGGGTTGCATTTGGTTCAAAGTTCAAACCTAGAATCTCTCTGAAGTTGAAGTTGAAGACCTATCGCGATTTGAAGACCCATTGCAAACTTGAAATTGTTATTGTTCATCGTGATTTCAACCTAGCTCTTTAATTTGAGTTCGCGTTCGCTGACTTTGAATTCAACCTAGTTTGGCCTTGCGATCTGACTTGCAAGATGAGATTCGATCTGGGTTTGGTCCTTCGATTCCAGTTCGTCGCTGAATCAGGTATATCAACTCTTCGTGAACCAACTCTCTTGGATTCCCTGTACCATTTCGATTCATCTTGGGTTCGAAGCTGTGAGTCGACTTCGACAATCACTTGCAAGTTGCGATGCAACCCTCTGCAACAAGTTGATGTGAGTAGTGAACTCGTCTTCTTTTGAAGTTGCGACTGCAGATTACCAAAAAAATCAACTCAAAGATTGGATCTCATAGTTAAGAAGTGATTCAAAATCTAACCTAGTTCTGTTTTTCAAGTTGATTGACATGCTCAATTCAATTCTGGTATGTTTGACTCAGTTTTCTTCTCAATTCGAATTGTCCTGAATCAATTCGCGATGTGGCTATCTTATTCTTGATTCTTGTTCTTGGATTGGATCTTGATTATTTGCTACTACATACTGCTGTGAATGGATATCGAATTGAGTTGTCCTCAATTGGGAAATTGGGTCTGAAACTGTGATCTTTGTGATCGGCATATCTAGACTGTTTGTGGGTCATATTGGGTTGTTTGGTTATGGTTAATCAAGATCGAGGTCATCGAAATGGCCGTGGTAGAGCTTATGCTCCGACTTTGGGTGAAGAAACCGAGATGAAGTTCTCAATTGGAAGGGACACTGATGCTAATCCAAATCAAAATTCATAATCAAAAAGATGAGTTGAAGCAAATGAGTGGACGACTTGTTACATCACAAGTTGCCATTGAAATTTTTTATAGCTTCAAAGAAATTATTTGAAGTTTATCGTTAGGACTCTTTCATACCTCTTTACGAAGTTGTTTTGACTTTAGTGGGTTGCTTGTGTGCTCAATTCACATTTGTGCCAAGGGAGGAATGAAAGAACCAAATTCCAACTCGTGATCAACTACTCATGGTTTTGTTGGTGGATACATCGTCCATCCTATCATTATGTCAATCTTCTCAGCTTTGCTTTGGAAGATGTCATTTGCCAACCATTGGGCTCATTCTGACAGAATGAGTACTCTTCTGCAGTATGCAAGTTAGAGGTGAAGGGGTTTGGAAATGGGGGGTCTATCTGAGTTTTTTACCGAGAGGATATAGACACTGGTAGGTCGTTTTGTACACCAAAAATAAATCCTTACTAAGATCTTAATTCAACGGAATAGTGGTTTAGTTTGGGTATCGATCCACAGGGACTAAAAGGCTAAGTTGTTTAAATTTCAGATTAATTCTTAAATCAATTCAAAAGTAGAAAAGAAGAATTTTGTATGAGCTTAATTAAATTAAACAAATAAATATAATTAAACTAGTATTAATCAAATAGAAGAGACTCAGGGTTTTGAATCCACCATAACCTTGTAATCAATGAACTGTAACAGTTTATAGATTTATTATTCAACTCAACTATGATCTGTTAGTGACTACAAGTCCCAACAGTATCGTCTAGAGGATAATTGGCAGTTTGACGATTAACATAGACTATCTAGTACTAGCACGAATTGTCTCTCCTAGCATAGACTATCTTAACCGAATAAAAGCAAATCAATGAAAACTGTTGTATAAGTACACAATTAGAATCACAAAAACTAAGAACATGTGCCAGATAGAAAGATTCAAAACAAAGTAATAATATAGAAAAGCCTTCTTATTGTTGAATCAATAATAAAAACCCCAAACTAAATACAGAACATTGTTACTTGACTAGAGTTTCATCCAAATCCTAAGAGGAGAGCTCCTTAGCCGCACATGTGTTCGTAGCCTCCTCCTTCTCTCTCTAAAATCAAGAACAACCCTAATAATGAAGAGGGTTTTATATTTATAGACATTAGGAGCCTTCTAAGTAATACCCAAGAGGTTAGAATTTCCAAAATGAAAGGAAAATTCGGATGTGATTATTCCTAGCTTTTTAGGCTTATCTTGTTGGCCTGTTTTGACCTAATAAAAATCAGAATTTGAAAATTCCTATTTCACCAAAATTGTAGCCCTTTGAGTTATCTTTCCAATGCCGCTTGAATCACTTAAATTTGATATTGGACGAGAGAGATACATCCAAAATACTGAAGGCTGTGCATAGTGACTTCTATAGCGGGATTGTAACAATTTTAACTTTTCTTTCTTCAAATCTCATGGGTTGGGCTTTTATTGCTTGATTAAAATTATCTAGGTTCTTCTAGGCCTTCAGAGTTGAGTTGGAGCTTGGTCTCGGATTTCAAATATGAAATTAAGTCCAATTTCTACTCATAAACTTGAGTGACCTGCACATATACAAACATATTAAAATCATCAAGTAACAATGATTAAAGGACCTAACAAGTATACTTTAAGGGGCCTAAATGTATACATTTTGGCAATTATCATACACCTATGGTTGTTGAGCCAAGGATGCAAGGATGAAGTTCAATGTATTTGCAGACGGCTAAGTTGAGAGAATCATGTTTGTTCTTGAGCAAGGAAATGCAGCACCTATTCCTTACATATCGTTACATTAGTAGTATTACGTTGAGTTTTCTTAGTTGGTACTTAAACTTGAGGACAAGTTTCTTAAAAACGGAGAGTATGCTGTAGTATAATAAATAGACTAAAGTAGCTTATTAGTTGTAGTATATAAATCGGTGATACCCATTGTACTTAGTTTTGGAATAAAGAATATACATTGTGATTGGAGTAGAGCTTAGTTTCTCTCTCTAGCCCTTGGGGGTTTTACCCCTAATTATGGCATTTGTCTTCTCTCTCAATTTGACAAATGCCCCAATTACGGGTAAAACCCCTAATGGATAACCAGCTCGGAAAACCCATCCTTTTGTCTTCGTTTGTTGCCATTCGGAAAACCAGTTTTGAACAAAAGCATGATGTTCAATACTATATAGCCGAACAAAAGGCATATGTTCAGTTGTGGAGTACCGAACATATTCAACAAGTTCAACTCTATGTAACCGAACAAAGAGAAATCCACCTACCTGTGAGGTAGAGAGATAAATCGATGGGGAGAGAGGGAGTTGCGCACAAAAAAGAGAAGAGAGTAGGTTCCGAAGGATGAAGATGAAGATGAAGATTGCGAAAGAGAGTTAGCGAATCAGTCGCTCCTTCTCCGCGGCTGCCGCCAAAGTCCTAACCTTCGGCGCCATTGATAGTTCTGTAAACAACAGGTAGTGGCGAGAGGTTCACTGAAGGAGAAAAATAACGGTGATGGGTTGGTTGCTGGAGGCCGCCGGCGGGAGTGGGAGTGGAAGTGGTGGTAGGATTAGGGTTAGGGTTAGACTTGGGAGGATAGGATGAGGACAAAATTGGAATTTGATGTTAGGATAAAATTGTAATAAAATAAAATATAAAAAATGGAGGGTTCAAAGTAAAAAGGTAGTGGCATTTAGCAGCCCTCATAGATTATATATATTCTAAACCCAACCCCACTTTTGAAGTATGACAAATTTCTATTGTGCAACCCTTTAACTAAAACTCAACAAAATGATTTGATAAATGTCAACTCATCTAAAAGCTTAAATTGTTGGAGAAAGTGGTGACTTCACTATTTATAAATTATATCCTCAACAAGCCCCTCACATGTGGCCAAACTCTCCTTCAAAAGCAGGCCAAAGGGGTGCAAGTATTATAATAATCGGGTAGGTGTTGAGTTCAAACACATGATCTATTACCTGCTCTATACTGTGATAAATTGTTGACAAGCAACTCTTCCTGTCCTTCAACATGATCCTTAAAGTTTTATGTTGTCATTGCAACTTTTTTGGCTGCCATTATAAAGAACAATACAGTTTCCCTGAGATTAGAAAAAAGAAGAAATGCAAGTACATGTGTTGTATGAAAAGAAACAACAGGAAAACATTCCTAAGTAAAGAAGAATACATTTGCACGCGTTGTATTACATTTTGTTTGCAAGAACTACTAATTTAGCCCTGTGAACACACTCCACCCGTGCTTCTTGGACAAAAATAATCCCCCATAATAACCACTGAAGTCCAATAAAAAATTACCACAACATCCTTGTTCTCTCACGTTACACCCGACAAAAGACAGAAGGAATAGAGACTTGAGACTCCAGCCTTGATGCTATACCTTGAGGTATCTTTCCTTATGTCTTCCACCCAATGAAGCATGTGTACGGGTATGAGTATGGGTATGTCGATACGGTAAAATCTAAAAAAAGTAAAGCACGGGTATAGCTAGGTACGTCAGTAAAAAAAGATTAATTTTTAATTTAGAGTAGTGCAAAAATTAGTTAATGGTTTAGTTGGTTAAGATACAACTTAAAATTTACATTTAATACCAAAAGTAAGGTATAAAGCAAAATTAGATATCATTATATTGAATAATTGACAAACCAAAGCTTAATTTTAAAATCAACGCATGAAAAAATCCAATGAAACTGAATTCACTTTTGTATAAAAGAAAATACTATTTCGGCTTCGGTATGGCTTCGGTATATACTAGGTACCTCTAGGGAATGACAAAAAATTAAGAAGAAAAATTTAGGTATGTGTTTTGTGTACCTGATATGTATGCAGAATAACAATGCAAAGTATTAGTACCCGATGCGGGTATGGCATGTTTGTCGAAGTACCTATACTTCATAGTTCCTCCAATGCTGTGGAGCTTACTTGCTCTTGTCCATAAGAGAGACTTGCAAAGCCTCTTCTGAACAATCAACTCTAATCATCTCCCTCCCTTTGTATTATTCAGAGCTATTTTACTGCTCCACTCATGTCTTGAAGCATCTCCCTCTTTTGTTCCTTCTCGAGCACACATTTCTTGGCAATCAGAGCTTCCCTTATGAGAACAAAGACCACCTCCTTTTCACAACCACAAAGATGCCCCATAGAGCTGAAAAATGACCATATAACAAGGGGTGATCATCTAGAAGAATAAGGCCCTATTCTTTGCACAAGGTCTATTGGGATCAAAAGAATAAGCCCCCGAAAGCAAACACACCAGAGCTTGATGGCACTAAGGACCATTTTTTGACAAAATGCAACTCTATGTCCATAAGTAGGGCTTGATTGTTGGGATAGTGTGTAGCCCATTTTCCTTTCTATTCCTAGCTCGAATAAAGCAAACCACTTTTTCTCATCCCAATAGGAAGTAGCTTAGTACAAAGTCTATCCTCTTGTGTAGAATGCTCAAAAAATTATCCAAATCGTTCAACCGAATGACCTAACCAGAGCATCATTGGAT
This sequence comes from Camellia sinensis, assembly GCF_004153795.1. Classification (NCBI taxonomy): domain Eukaryota; kingdom Viridiplantae; phylum Streptophyta; class Magnoliopsida; order Ericales; family Theaceae; genus Camellia; species Camellia sinensis. The sequence continues at coordinate 632,119 of NW_021025642.1, read as the reverse complement.
GGTTTTGAAATCAGTTACGGTATGTGGTGGGTGAAGTTCTTAATTTTTTCAATCAACCGGTTGGATGTTGAGTCTACTGTCCAAAAATCTTCCACCCGAACCGACTAATGTATTTACTTAGCATATTGCATCTACATGTGTTACATTGGTATTGGCTCTTGAGTCATTTTCCTTATCATATTATCTTATCTCTAAAGACTAGACCTATCTAAAAAAAGACTAGACCTATGTACTACCCTTTGCCCTCTTACCTATAGTCATAGCTGAGTCCTCTCTCTCTCCCATCATATCACTCAGTGTCACTTTTTTTTGTGTTTGCGTCTTTCATTCTCTCCTTCGGAAGCCATGATCTGGTGAATGAAGATCATCGCTTTTAGTCTCTCAAAATCTTCTTACAATATGCAATCTCTCACAGTTTCTCTTCTCTCAGTCTTGTTGCATCATGAATACCAAACAACCGTAGGCCAAGTTGTGATAAGATGGAGGTAGAGACAGTATTCACCCTTTTTCGCTGATCTACCTTACCCTCATCCCGTCTATCACTCTTCAATCTCCCTCTAGTCTCCATTATCCAATCTTCGTAGTCTCATCTCTCACCCCCTTTCCCTCTTTGGTCTTCCTTGCCTTTACAATTGATTTTTTTCTTAGGGTTTGTGGTTGATTGCAAGAAAAAAATAGACAAAAATGAACCACCCGAAAGACGAGCCTGAAAACGATTGCAATCCGAATGACATATTTGGTCCAATTTTTTTCCTAGTATTCGGTCGAAGGCGGATGCTTGTGCTTCCCACCTGAAAGGACCAGTTTGTGTGATGAGCCAATGGCAAACCTGAACCAATGCAGCCCTTGAACACACTTACTCTTGTTGTAACCCAACAATTACTCGAGCTGAAATGGTTGGGATTTCCCAGACCCACTACCTTCTGCCTAGGCAGTGGCACATTTCTCTCCATGCACCTTCTACCTTACCCTCATCCGGTCTATCATTCTTCAATCTCCCTCTAGTCTCCATTATCTAATCTTCATAGTCTCATCTCTCACCCCCTTTCCCTCTTTGGTCTTCCTTGCCTTTACAATTGATTTTTTTCTTAGGGTTGTGGTTGATTGCAAGAAAAAAATAGACAAAAATGAATCACCCAATAGACCTGCCCGAAATTGATTACAATCCGAATGACACATTTGGTCCAGTTTTTTTCCTAGTGTTCGGTCGAAGGCGTATGCTTGTGCTTCCCACCTGAAAGGACTAGTTCATGTGACGAGCCAATGGAAAACCCGAACCAATCCAACCCCTGAGCCGAAATGGTTGGGATTTCCCAGACACACTACCTTCTGCCTAGGCAATGTGCCACATTTCTCTCTATGCACTTGTCCTATAGCTAGGGGACTTACCCAATGTACCCGGCAAATTGACCTAATTTGACATGCTACGGACAGTTTCGTGAAGTTGCACGGTCGGTAGTGGGTTGGAAGTGTAAATTTTTTATATTTTTGGTTGGCTCTCAAAATGTGGAAAAAAACAATGATTGCACCCAAATTGTCTGATTTATGTGTATGTATATAGGATATTCATTACACGTGCCATTGTGTCCTTGGAAATTGAGATTACACTCTTTTTATCTTTACTTCTCAATCTGGCATCCATCTTTATTTTCTGAATTTTTAAATACTATTTCATTCTCTTTCTTCTTAAATGACTTTATTGTTTCTCTTTCTTCTCAATCGACTCATATTTAAAATCTATCACTCTTTTTCTTCTTAAATGGTATTATTAATTCTGTCTTTCTTCTCAAATGACTTGTAGTATTTGAAATCTTCTCTCTCCTTAAATAGTATTGTTTAATTCTCTCTCTTTTTTTTTCAATTCTCTTTCTATTTCTAACACACAATCTCTCTCTAACGTGCATCTCATCTCTCTCTCTGTCTCTCTGCTCTGTCTCTCTATCTTTCAACGATGCAATCAAAAGGAAGAACCCAAATGTACTTGTAGAATCTAAGGTATTGAAGCATATTGACTTGGTGTTCTTTGAATTATTTTTAAACCCTCCCTTTGAAATCCCCTACGCTTAGATCTCCATCACTGCTCTCCCTCTCTAATTTGTGATTTTTATGTATTCATCAAATGGTTGAGGTTGATTTGGGTTAGATCAAACAGTACTACTGCTCAACTCTTTTTGTTTTTCTTAGATCTACGTATGTGCAGAGAGAAAATAGGTTGATTTTGAAAGGAGATTCGGTCAAAATCAGATGGTCAGCTTTGAAATCCGAAATGGTTAGTGTATACACAAATTTCTTGTCTGCAAAAATAAAGACAGAAAAATAGAATAACCAATATAAATTTATTGATTTAAAATAAAACGAGTACAATCTTTGATAAAATTTCTAATCAAAGAAAAGCCTCTTATTTTCATCTCTTCAATAAGTTGATTCAAGGGCTCGATAGCTTGTTCTTGAATTGAGTGGCGAAATCTCCTCCTAGTAACGTGAAGAAGACGGTGAATTTGTAGAACTTTGATTTGAGGGCTTGACAGCTTTTTTCCAAATCAGCCGACCCCATTTGATGGGACTTAAGGCTTGGTTTGGTTTGGTTGGTAGATTTGTATAATCTCCTCCAATTTAGTAGAAGACGACTATAGATTTGTAAGGATTGACGACGAACTTTGATTTGAATCTCCGAACTTTATGTTTTATGGAGATTGATCGGCTTTGGTGAAGAAACCTTGGGGCTTTTAGGCTTGAATCTGATGGAGCTTTTTCTTGCTTGATGTAAATTTTTGTCACGCCCTGAAAAGTTCACCCCAGGCAACCACTCTACCAAGATTTACAATACACGTGATCCCAACAATAAAACAATAGAGTCCAATACACATAACATTCTTTCCTCTTGAACTATTCCCCAAAATAAAGTTTTACCTAGATATTCTATTACATTCTTCCAAAGTAGGAGTCCAAAAGAAGGAAAATAGTTCAAAAGAAAAGAGGAAGAAGTTATAAAAAAAAATAAAAATAAAAATAAAAATTCATAAGGACATAAACATTAATTCCCCCAAAACAATTACAATGGTCAACACAATGTCCCCAACAAAACTTCAACAAAAGGATGCTAGCAGAATAGACATCAAAGCTTGAGAGGTATCTCGTCCTCATTTCCTGAAAAATTGTTAGTTTTTGGGGTGAGCATAAGCTCAGTAGGTGATGCATTTAACAAGTTACATAATCATTGGAAAAGCTTATGCTTATGCAATGCATGTGTGTGTATGACAAGGTTATAAACATTATTAGAGTATGCCATTTATAGGAAATAAATGCATTGCACATAACTCATTTCATAACTATACTACGTAGATAACTGTAAGCATAAATATAGAAATTAATCCCACATTTGTCGGCTCCAAAAACGGCAGGGTGATGGGCACCCAAATTATCACAACCATTCCACATTTGTTGGCTCCGTAAATGGCAGGGACATGGACACCCAAAAACCATCTGTGTTTCCACATTCGCTGACTCCAGAAACGGCGGGCTCGTGGACACCCCAAAATGCTTTCCTACATTCGTCGGGCAATAAGCGCAGACAGGGCAATTAGGCACCTTGACTCCCCGTGCGGGTACAAAATACAATACACAACTCAATTCCCACCCAACTCGCTAATTAAACTCACAGACTATTTACCCATTATTGACTTTCAACTAATTATACATGGCGGAACCAGGGAGAAATAAATAATGCAATATGATGCATGAGTGTATATACGATGCATTGCTTTCCTAAGATAATATTAATTCATAATAAATCCACCTCTTCACATTTCATTTTCCAAGAATCTATCATCAAGCAATCATCACCCTCACCCTTTTCTCAGGGTCTACCTTAAGAAGAAATCTCCAATTTTATATTTCAATCTCAAAATCATGTATTTACACTCAATTTCATGTTTTAGAAATCAAATGAGCAAAACCCCTTTTTATAACTTAAAATTTGAAGGCTAGGGTTTGAGTAAAATTGGGGCTTTTCACTCTTTTATGAAATTGGAATATTTATCCATCATGAACAATGATTTTCATCTACAATAAGTGCAAATCTTTCTACAATCACAACATTTCACCATCATCATATTCTATCTATAGTCATCAAGCTCAAGCCAATATATATATACATATATATAAATATATACACATCTATCTACATGAATAGATTGAGAAAATACTACACAAGCTATTCAAATTGAAGATATAGAGAGTTAAAGGCACCCCTACCTTGAGTTGAGATGCTAGAGTGGCTACACACGCTTGTACTTTGTTGATTTAGCGAAACAACCGGTGAGAGTGTTGATCTAACTTCTCTTACAACCAATCTTGCAAGATCTTAAATAGATCTTGAGTTAAAACTGGAGAAATCAATGGAAATCCATGGCCTTGTGAGCTAGGGTTTGAGAAAGGGTAGATTTAGAGAGAGAGAGGATAGAAAAGTGGCTAGAAAAGGGCTTGGAATCGCTATTTAAAATTTGCTATCCTTGACAGCCCGCTCGAGCACGAGTTCTGCCGCTCAAGTGTAAGGCACGAATAAGTGGTCCTGCTCGAGCGTAGACTCCCTCGCTCGAGCGGAAAAGAACAAGTTTCAGAACTTTTTCAGAGCTATAGGGAAACTACTGGGAGCATGCACTTCACGCTCGAGCGGCAACTCCCCCGCTCGAGCGGCCCGCCTGCAAAACGCAAAATACTGGGAGCTGAAGATCTACGCTCGAGCGGGAAAAGCTATGCTCGAGCGGGGCGAGAAACTCAGGTGCCGGGTTATGGACAAACCCGGGCCGACTCGACCCGTGAACACCCTTACCTATAGCACTTTCTTCTCCTTTTGTCTATTTATATTTGAACCAAATGACAATTGTTATGCACTAACAATGCACGCTTTTTTGCCAAGCAAACTCACGTATTGACCTCGTGTGACCCTCCATTATCCTCCTCGTTCGGTCAATGCAACCACCTCCAATCATTGTATGGTACGCAGACCTTCGATTGGCATGCACTTGAAGACCCCAATTCTATCCAAAGAGGGATCTCAAAAGCCAAGGATTTACCTCCACTATTACAGTCGTCAGAAACTGTCTTGTGTAATCTTCAACAAGAAGCCTAGCCCAATGATATTGACATCTTTGCTTGTGGCTTTGCCTACCCTTAGAACACTTGCACAAACACCTTAACAACCTCCTCATTCTATAGGTGTAGTGACAGCCTAGTAAGTGAACCCAAGTGGCCTTTGGACCACCATTTCCATGACAACACTCTCCTACCATAGACCACCAGTCAGAAGAACTCAACTTTTTTCATTCAAAACCCTTTTTCGCCTCCTCCTTTGATGGCAACAAAATAGATAAAAAAGATCTTTAACATGAAACCCAACTCTGGTCGAGACCTTCCAAGGGTGATTAGCATATTCGTTGTAGAGGGGATGCCCCTATACTAGTCTACTACCCTCCCCATCAAATCTGTTTCTGAGAAATGTACGGTTTTCTTGGCATCAATAGAACTTACTACTCTCTTTTCCCCTTGTAACCTTAGTTCTAGAAGGGCTTTGATTTAGTGGTCAAATACACCATTTCAGGCACCTACATAAAGGATCAACCTGTTTCACCTTGGTTGGTTCCTTCTGCACCTTGAGTTTCGACAACTTCTTACCCACATCCCTCAAAGAGGACGCCCTTTATTCTTTGGCAAGAAGACCACCATTTCCTACCTTTACCAACCAAAATGCAAAGGAACCTCCCCCGTTAGTATGAAGGAACTAACATCCATACGGCTACCTTGTCACAAAATCCTTTTGTAAAATCCTTCTCACCTTCGCTACACATCAGTTGGTTTAGGACTTCACATGACCAATCTAACTTCTCATGCTTCAGTCTGACCTAGTGATTCAAGTTTCGCCTTCTCTCTTTGAGCATCAGGAAGTCGCCATCTGCATCTCTATCATCTTCCTCTTCAAGGACAATCTTAGACCATCCCATCTAAAGAGCTACGTTACACGGACTCTTTGTATTTTTAGAGGTACCCATGCCGACACAACATGACACAAGTATGGGTGGGGAATGCGGCTAAATACAACTGGATACGGTTGATTTTCTTTTCTAATTTTCACAACAGCAACAAAGGAGGAGGAGAAGAGAAATATGGCTCGCGACCTCATCGTCATTGTCGTTTGTCATCTCTGTCTTCTCTATTCATCTTTGTTGATGGTTGCTAGGGTTATATTAAAGGGTTTGGTACATTTGGGCTTATTTAGGATACACTTTGGTCTGTTAATAAAATGGGCCTTATAATAAAAATTATAAGGTTATTGGGCTGGCTGGCTTTTACATGAGCTTCTTATGTTTGGGCCTAATACTAATTAAGTTGGAATTTAACTTGAATCCATGGATAATCAATTATTCATTATTTTAAATAATGTTATATATATTTTTTATTCAATATTTTTTAACTACAAATGTGTAGCATCATCATAAACCTATGTAATCATTCTGAGCCATAAATTATTGTAAACATAATATTTTTTTAACATGTCCATGTTTGGCCGTATCCACGTACCCGTGTATAATTTTTGGGTACTTTTTACACGTATCCTTGTATCGCTCTTTTAAAAGGTTTGTTGGACGCTCATTTAGAGGTTTGCCGAGTCCGACCCCTAGATACATATCTACACTTGACACTCGTACCCGAGTCTATGTAATGTAGCTAAAGAGTGACTCTCCTTGCTAAAACCTTCATCGCTTCTCTCAATTTAGTGCATTTCTTTTATCTAATAAAGATCAATAATATAGAAATTGATTATGTCTAATCTTGTATAAAGAGCATCATCTAAGACCTTTAACTGTCCTTATTATCTCCGTGTTAGCCCATTTACATCTATTAAAAATTTCGTCATTTTTTTTGCCTCTTTTTAAAGCATTTATTTATTTTCTTCTACAACAACTTGAATCTCATTTTTATTGTTTTTCGAAAAGGAAAAATGTTGCATATGGCATGCGTTTAAAATTTCAGTCACAAGGATTCATAACCAACTTGGTTCATAACCAAAAACACCAAAAAGCCTCGTAACCTAGGCCACTTCTGTTCATAGCCACAAAGCCTCAACCAAGTTCATAACCAACAACCCCAAGTATGACCACCACAAAGCCTCACAAGTACATGATTCATAATCAAGACCAAATGACTTCATAACTGCAAGACCATAGAATCAGAGTTTTTTATTTTATTTTATTTTTTTTACAGATTCAGTTTTCAACTATGTCCTCCTTTATTTGTTTAAACTATTCATCTTGTTTGGTTACAGGTTTCTATTTTTGTACTACTTGGGATTGTTGCTGCAGGAGCTGCCCTAGGGTATTGGATGGTGCAGAAATTTGTTATTTCAGATGATGGAAGTGTGGATGTTGGCGTAGCTCAATTTGTGAAATGGGCCATGCACATCATTGCAGCCACATTTATCTTCCAGGTGGCTATTCTGTTCATGTTAATAAATAGTGTGATAATGCTCTACTTGCGTGTCTCTGGACCAAACGGAAATCAGTGTGCAATTTGCTTTGCATTCCTGAATTTTTTATTCTTATTCTGTCAGAGTACTCTTGATACTCCTTTGGCAATGGGGGCGTTGGCTTCTTGTTTGTCAATCTGCTTTCTTGTCACTTCCTTCAAGTGGAATGGTCCAGAGTAAGTTACCTGCACCATTTTTTCCCTACTCTCCCCTTGCATCATGCTGGCGGACGGGTAATTATAGTACCAAATAAATGTTCATATAATTGATGCTTAAGTCAATTTATTCACCTTATTAAATCCAAAGCAAATAGATCTTATTAGCTTTTTGAGTTTATCTGTTGGGATGTTGAAATCCATTTTGGATTAGTCCAAATGGGTGGTTTGCTTGATTTAATATATGAATGGTCATGAATATGGATTGAAGAGAGGTCTGCTCAGTTGATATAACAGATTTAAAAAATCTTTCGTTTGCTTGGTTTAACAAGATCTTTACTAATTATTTGTATGTAGTTCTACCATTACTTTTGGGGATTCAATTTATTCTGCAAATGGGAATCCTTGGCGGAGTAGAGGACAAGCAAATGTAAGACACAATCATGCTGAATTTCTCAGCAGGTCAGGGATGGTGGCTTCACGGGGAAAACTGTGGAACAGCCCAAGGAGATCTTCTGGTTGGTCTGACTCTCCTGTTAAAGGTACACTGTTAAACTCTGCATTTTCTCTCCCTAATATTTGTTTTGTCTGTTGAAACATTTTTTCAAAAAAGATTTGAAGCTTCTGCAGAGCATTTTATTTCCTCTTATTTTCCTTTGACATCATGGATCACTTCCATAGTTACCATGTAAAACTCCCTGTCAGATCTCTTATGAACATGAACATGCAAGGGCTAGGATGTTTTCTGTAAGCAACATGTTTTGGAAAATAGGCAAGGATCACTACATCGGCGCCTTAGTGCAATGAAAAATAGGAAAAGGTCCTTATGTTTTCTTGGATGAGCACCTGTGAAGAAATTAGCCCAGGATTGTTGGTTTACATTAGCAACTTGGAAAAGGGAACACTTAACAGATAAAACTATGGAATTAGTAGATTCTATGATTAGAAGGAAAGTATAACATGCTTACAAGAAACTAAGTGAGTAGCTAAGAAAGTAAACGAAATAGAAAAAACTCAGTACAACATTTTGTATGCTGGAAATATTGGTTAGTAGATAGATTTTTGCGAGTCTTGCGTGGTTGGGTGTCAAGGCGTATGGATCTTGATTTGTTTACCATTTTTGATTTTCTTGACGATGTAATTGGCTAGCGCTTCTTTTTATGGGGACGTTTTTGTATCTTTAGCATCTTCTTGATGCTCTTCTTCAATAAAATTTACTTATTAAAAAAAAAAAAGATGTAGAAATGGTGTAGCTAAGCATCTGAAAAATAAGGCAGTAATAGTTATGAGAATAAGTTACATAATAATACTAATTAAAATTGTAACTGTAGAGTATAATTAGCGCCTATGCACCCCAAATAGGCTTGGAGAAACATAGTGAAAGGAAATTTTGGGACAACCGGATGAGTTAATACAACAAATATTTGTAGAGGGGACAATAATTATAGGTGGAGAGTCCAATGGTCATGTCTGAAAATATAAGCAAGTGCACGAGAGGATGCATGGTGGATATGGTTTTGGTGATTGTAATGAGGGTGGAGAGAACATCTTAGATTTCATAGTAGCATTTGATCATGTAGTAACCAACAACTTTTTAAAAAAGGTGGGTTAAACAACTTTTAAAAATGGGTCAAATAAGAGTTGGATAGATCCATTTCTTGTAAGAAAAATAGACCGCTGAATATGTAAAGGTTTCAAGGTTATTTCCAAAGGAAGTTAATGGCACAAAGTAGGCTAACAATATTCAATATATAGTATTATATACAATAATAAACAGCAAAATCAAAAAGTGAGAAATTGAGGATAAAGTGTTTAAAGTAGTAACGCTGGGTTTGAAAGGTGTTACTAATAACACGTGGAATACAATAGCATAATGCATTGAAAGAATAACGTAAGCAGTGCCATGGAGAGTCAAAGGGAAAAACTCCTATAACTAAATATACTTGGTGGTTGAATAGTGCGATATAAGCCATAGTAAAAGAGGATAAAAATGGGAATAATTTTCAGACACAAGTTGATCAATAAGGAGGTTGGATGAGGAGATTAAGAAAAAGTGTGAATGACATTTTGAGAAATTGTTAAGTGAAAATCATTTTAAAAACTTGGAAGGAGAGGAATATGATAGCCTTGATGGAACTAGAGAATATAAGTTCTATCATCGAACTAAGAGAGTTTAAGATGGAATTTGCATTAAAAAAAGATGAAATAAGGCGAGGCATTAGATTTATCATAAAAAAATAAAAAAAGAGGCAAGGCATTAGGATTAGATTGTATCCCTATTGAGGCTTGGAAAAGCTTAGGTAAGTAGTTGTTTGGTTAACAAAATTATTTAATAAGATTCTAATGACTAGGAAAATGGCTGACGAGTAAATAGTATTTTAATACCTATATATAGAAATAAATGAGATATCCAAAATTGCAATAATTATAGAGACATTAAGTCATTACAATAAAATTGTTGGTGAGAATGATTGAGCATCGCTTGAGTGTTATAACAATAGTGTTAGAGAATTTGTTTGGGTTTATGATTGATAGATCAAATATGGAAACACTATTTTTACTAAGAAGATTAATAGAGAAGTACAAAGCGAAGATGAAGGATCCAAATATGGTTTTTATAGATTTTCAAAAAAAAAAAAAAAAAACTTGCAATAGGGTGCCTATAGATATAATCTAGGAAGCATGGACATGGATACGAGATATGTATGTGGTGATACGACAAAACCTAAAAAGTTGGATATAGGTACGGCTAGAATATGTATGTATACATTTAAAAAAAAATTATTAGGGAGTTAAACGTAAGCTCAAGAATGTTGAGAGATCACATTGTAATTTTATAATGCAAAACACTAATCTTTAAAAATTAGGTATTAATTTAAGATAGTAGCTTGTTTACTTTTTAAATTTTCAATAGGTCTTGCAAATATTTCATTTTAATATCAAGTTTAATATGTTTATATTACAATAATAGAGCAATCCATGACTTGTTTCTGTGCTTTTCCCCTTTGGCATTAGTAAAAATATTGTATTCAAGTTTACTTGCTTATTTATTTGTTAATTTATTAGTTTTATTGTTGTTATATTCTTTTGTTAATCTTTACTTTCTATGTAGTTATAGAGGACATGCATGAAACAATAAAGATACATCAATTTGACAAATTTTATTACTTTAACTCTCATTATGTTCTTGAGTTGAGTGGAGACAAAATATTCATATAGCCGACCCCATTTGATGGGACTTAAGACTTGGTTTGGTTTGGTTTGGTTTATATATTTTCAGAATCATTTAAACAAAACCACCACTAACTATGAATAAAGAAGAAAGAACTCTCGCTATGTTCTTTTCAAATAACTAAATAAAGTATTCGGAATAATATGTGACTTGGAGTATCCGATACTTCAAAATTAAGTATCTAATGCTCCAAAATTAATGAAAAAATAATTAAGAAGTATCTAATACTTTTAATAAGTATCCGATATGTATCCGCGAGTATCCAAAGAGTATTAGTATCCAATACATATATGATACGGATACGTCTCTCTTTTTTAAGTATCCACGCTTCATAGGATATAATATGGTGAGTGTTGGTGAATAAAGGTGTGATCGAAAGGTATATGCATGCAATAAAACGCATGGATAATGGGGTATCAACCACAATTAGATCACTTGTAGGAGAAACTAGTAAATTCTCAATCACTTGTATTGCATCATGGGCCAACTTTGAGTCCTTACCTATTTACCATGGTCATGGATGAATTAACTAAACACATTTAAGATGATAGTTCGCAGATGATATTGCTCTAGATGAAACTAAGGAAGAAATTTACATTGAACTACAAATATGGAGAGAAACACTCAAGTTAAAAGGGTTTAAAATTAGTAAAAATAAAAGTGAATATGCAGAGTGTGACTTAGCAACAATAGAAATAGAAATGATAGAGAAGCGAAGATCGAAAATCAGAAATAACAAAGTGAACTTTTTTGTTACCTAGGTTTGATTATTAATAAGGATGGTGAGGTTGAAAATGATGTGATTCATAGAATTAAAGTAGGCTGGCTCAAGTGTGGGAGTGCATTTGACATATTATGTGATTGACAAATTCTAACAAAATTGAAAGAAGAATTTTATAGAACAACTATAAGGCTAATGATGCTTTATGGGACAAATATTGGACAACTAAAATACATGTCCATAAAATGAGTGTAGTTGAGTTAAGATGCTTAGATGGATGTGTGGTAAGACTAAGAATGATAGAATTAGAAATAAATATATTCTTGAAATGGAGACCAACAAAAGACGGTAGTGAAGAGATGCGATGCTGTAACGGTAGATGGAAGTGTTAGGGTACGAGGTAGGCCTAGATTAACGTTAGCTAGCGTTGTAAATAGAGATATGGATTTACTTAATTTGACTAATGAAATAGCCTTTGATAGGGCCACGTGGAGAAGTAGGATTCATGTAACTACCCCATTTAATGGGACTTAAGGCTTGGTTTGGTTTGGTTTGGTTCTCGAAATGGTAGAAGTAACACCGATTGAAAGATAAGTTGAGAGAGAATAGGTTAAGATAGTTTGGTCATTTACAATGAAGAAATGTAGATGCAACGGCAAGGAAGAGTGATATGATTTCTATAAATAAAATGTTGGAGGAAGGGGAGGACTTAAACTAACATGGGATATAGTCTTAAAAAAAGATATAAATGTATTTACTCCCTTCGTCCCAAAATATTAGTCCCTTATTCCATTTTTCATTGTCCAAAAATGTAAGTCCCTTTTAAAAAATCAAGTACTAAAATGCTATAAATTTTCTATTTTGCCCTTCTTTTAAATTCATTAATAATACAAAAAGTACAATTATGACAATTGATATTCCCAAAAAAATGTACTATCAAAGGGTAATTTTGAAAAAATAATATTTTTAAAATGCAATAATTGTACTACAAAAAAAAAAGTTGGATTTCCCAAAAGGGACTATTATTTTGGGATGGAGGGAGTAATTTATTTGAACTTGTAGCCATCGATAGAGCAAAATGACAAAAAATGATTGATGTAGATTGGGAAACAATGCTTAGATTGGATTGGTTTGGAAGCGGGAAATGGAAACTGAAACTTCATGCAAAAATATAATGGAAAATGTGAGACATTAGGTGATGTAAAGATTGAATAAAAAAAGAGTAAAGTTTGAATAGGATATTTGTAAGAAAAATTTATTAAGAAATTTAAAAACAGCAATGTAAATTATTTTTATATTTTCATGATCAATTAAAATACTGCTACTACTACTACTACCCAATATCTACAGTAACTTATTAGAGCAATCATATATTATTGTTGAAAAATAGTATTCGCAAGTATTCAAAGATGGTAAAAATTATGAAAAGTGCATTTTTAGAACATTTTTTTGAAAGAGTTTCTTGCAAGCTTATTGAAATTGAGTTGGAGTTTTTCCTTTCATATGTAAATTGTACTTGAATTCTTGGATTGTTTTGGAGATGTTTTCTAGAGGTTTTCCTTAAAATTTCATTAGTCCCGTGTCCGTTCCTAAAATGAGTTTACAGGGAAACAAGTTTCCTCTCTCGAGATTTCCTAGTCTCCCTTTATCCCTCGTTAATTTCTTTCTTTACCTTTGTATGTGGTTATTGCCGTCACCAGAAATATGTGTACAAAGAAAGTAAGAAGTTGTGGAGGTTTTTTGGACGAGAGAAAGCAAAAGATTGTGGTAGCTGTGTTTATTACAGAATGTATGGTGGTGGCAGTAGTGTCTGGTTGAGTGAGAAAGTGGTGAAATAGGGTGTTTAGTTGGGTTTCCGAGATTGTGATTAAATTGGTCTGGTAAGAGAGTGTAACTCCACAGGGATCATATGGTTATCTATGACTAAAATGATAAGGTATAAGTGATACTAATATTGAAATGGTCTGGTGGTGAGGCCAAACCCATCCCAACATCATTTAGGTTCAAAGCCAGTAACCTGGTGCTGACCTGCTTATGAAACCTTGTTTGGGATTCTGTGGTCAGATTTGCTCGTGATAATTTTTGGTGTTCCTTACCTTAGAAAGATGTATTCGAGTGAACTGTATAGGGATCATAAGGTTATCTATGCCTAAAATGATGAGGTATAAGTATTTATCCAAAATAAATAAAAATAAATAAATAAATAAAAATTGATGAGGTATAAGTAGCGGTGATAATGAAGTAGTCTGGTGGTGAGCCCACACCGTTCCCAATTTCATTTAGGTTCAAAGTGGGTAACTTGGTGTTGACTTGCTTATAAACTTTGTTCAACCTGATGCCATTTATTGCTGATGTGTTTGTTAGGCTAGCAGTTTCAGTCAATGCTAGCTCTAATGTTAGACACATGTTCTACTTTTAAGTAATTGTTGTGTTGATTTTAAGATTATGAGCTTTAATCTTGAAATTTTTATACTTTGTTCTATCTTGACTTTCAATTGAGATTATAAGTGATTTAAAGAATTGAGTTGAGGATTCATCATCACCTGTCTGGACTGCAACATGATGGTTAAATGTAGGCATGCAATTGGACCGTCCCTTTCAATGTATGTTGCATTAATGACCACAAAATTATGTTTCGCTATCCTAATGAAGTCTGTATGATGGTTTTTATGGAGCATGGAGCATTAAATGAGATGTATGATGTGAAATTTGTAGCAAAATTGGATGTAGACACACACTAGGACATGACAATATCTAACAAGAAATATTTTGATGGGGGAGAAGTCTATGTTTTTAATAAATTTATCCAAATTTGTGCATTAGTAGTTGCGCAAATTGGGAATTAAAGATTAACAAACAGTAAGTGTTTCTTTAAAACTGTTCCTACTTTATTTATATTTTTATCTTTACAACAATATTCTTTTTTGTATATTAGAAGTGGGGTTCATGCTTGACTTGGCAAGGTAAATATTCAGTTTCTTTTGAAATATCTCGTGTTCTTGACATTTATTGGCTTGTATTGCCTGATGTGGTGTCAGTTTCAGAGCTCCTATGATCCACTCTTCATTCTTCATGGTTTGGTTTTGACCATGATATTGTAATCATAATAAAAATGAAATGAACAGAGTAGGTTTTTGGTTGGGAGGATTAATCTTGTTGAGGATGTTTCATGCAGACAATCTTTCTAAAAATGTCTATAAAGTACAATGGTACTCGTGTAAATTATACTATATATAGCATTGGTATTGACCTTTAATTCATGTTTCATTAGTTTGTTTTTGGCTGTTGCAGGTGTGATATCTCCGACCACTGGGAGGGGGTGACAAGAAATCAACAGGATTACTATTGAACATTCCATAGGACACCCAACAGAAAGAAGTTTTCAAAAAAAGAGGGAGAATTTCACCCAGGAATCAACCTGACATGCTGTGGCTGAGTTGGCATCCTCTCCAAAGTTCACTGACTGGATTATTAAGCATGCTGACAGCAGATGATAATTCAGATAACACAATTGGAAGTGGCTCAGATTCCACAGATGAGAATCTTGTAGAAAGTGGCGATCGATTTGTTCAAATGGTAGCTGTGACCTTAGAGTAGGAAATTAGTTACTTGTAACAGTACAATGAGGTAGATGCTAGGAATGGTGCTCATTTAATTTTTCTTCTTCTTTGTTTTAGGTTTACTTTTAATGCATCGTATTATGTCATTAAGCAATTGTGGCAAATCTTTTGAAATCTTCTAATCATGTTATAGTGCGTGCTCTTTCTATGCCTCTTCCTACCAAATACTTCTGATGGTTGCATAAAAAGAGCATTGTCAAGTGTTTTACCTCTCTCATTCAGTTTTAACTACTTATTCAGTCACCCAAAAAAAGGGCAACACACTCGTGCAGTTTCAACCTCCGTTTGCATTTGTTTATCTGTTTTAGTTCAAGTTGGTGCATATGTTATGTTTGTTTCTATCACAAATCTATAATGCTATAGCTAGTAGGCCTAGAAAGGTATCTTATCTATGAAGCTAGTTTTGGTAGATTTTATTAGAAAATTGTCACATAAAATGTCATTAATTGTTAGTTTTTAGCAGTAGATTTATACAATTGATCAAATTTATTCCAAAATTTAGTTTCATTTGATTTTATTTGTTCATATGAGCAATTGGTTCAAATCCTAGATTTTCCATAGATCTTTAACTTGTACAACTTAAAAACTAGTGTATAAACATGTAATTATGGATCAATCTCTACTAGGCACCTAGAAGGTGCACATGATGCACATTCATTTCAATTGTGACAATGTGCCTAAAGTTACAATGTAATGTGCTTAAAATTATAACTTCAGACATACTGAATAACACTAGTGACTCACCGAGTAACTCATTGGGTCATTGGAGTTATTGCAGAATGAGATCATATCATATTTTGAGAACACTGTGTTGTGATTTTGTGCACATCTCATCATCATAATTAGAGGATACAAATTTGTGCACACTTTTTTGGCTTGCACATTATAGCTTTTTCCTATAATGACAAGTCCTTTATATGAACTAGTGGTGGGTGTCGTGTTGTGTTTGTATTGTTTCATTTTAGGTTTGTATTTGAATTATTTCAACACTAACGTAACATGTTTATTATTTCGTATTTTTGAGTCATGTCATTTTTGGTATGTGTCCAGTTCATGTTGCATTAACGTGTTATGTCAATTTTTTTTTTACCTTAGTTAAAAAGATTCAGTGTAGAGACCAATTATTGGATGAAATTATTCATAAAAATATTTGCTTTCAATTCATTTTTTTTTTTGTGCTTAATTTACAAAATTACATCCTATTATTTTATATTTTTATTAGATTAAAATACTAGGAAAAAAAATTATCTTCAATTAAGGAAAAAAAAATATTAGCCTTAAAATTTCTATTTTACTTACTTTTTAATCAATTAGATGGAGTTATATAAGCAATTCAAAAATGTCATGGTACCTTTTAGTAGAAATAACATTGAAATATGTAAATAATTATTTATTAAACAAGTTATCTATATCAATTTCGTGCTATATAAGTTTGGGTAAACTACCAATAGGTCCTAATAGTTGGACATAATTTCCATCAAGTCCTATTGAAAATAAGTCTTAGTAAAATTGTCGCTAAAAATAATTTGTGACAATTTTTTATATATGTCGCTAAAAATTTACAATTAGTGACTTTTTTTGTCATGATTTTTATTAATTGTCGCTAAAACTTATAATTAGTGATTTTTTTTATGACAATTTTTTCATAGGATCTATTAGACAATAAGTCTATTTATTAGGATCTACACGTAAGTACCCTTATAAATTTAACACTAACTTAACCTGTTTAATACTCATATTATTCTATCGTGTTATATTTGTGTTTGTGTCGAAAGATTGATAAGTTAACTTGTTTGAACTCTTAGGTACCTATTATGGAATGCTGGAGTCAAATTTGTGGTCAATAGACTATATAAAATAGACGCAACTAACATGTCTACTACTATTGTGCTCTATAGGAGTTCTCTTATAGCATCTCCAATAGAGATGTTAAGTTTGTGTGTTAAGTGCTTAGTGCCTATTAATTTAGAGTGTAAATTGGTGCTCTCATGGATGTGTTAAAGAGTGTGTTAAAATGTGTGTTATGTGAGGGTAGAGTCCAATTGAATGAGTTAAATATATGGTGTATCAGTTGATAAAATTTCAAAAAATTCAACTAGAAGGACAAAGAAAGAAGATAAATTACACCATTAATCTGTATAGTTTAAGCGAATTAATTTTCACTTAATCTCCATAGTCTTAATTTGAACATTTAAATCCCATACTTTTATTTTTGTTGCAATATTATCCGCTTGTCATGCCCCTTTTATTTTTTGGATAGAAAAACAACCCGTGCACAACTAAAGAGAGTAAAGTAGAATTCAAAAGATACAATAGAGACCGTTGGTATAGTTTATTCAATTTCTTTTCTTGTGTTGAAATTGCTAAGAATCTCATGCGTGTTGCATGTGGTAGTTTTGCATATAAAATTTCAACGGTGTGTAATAGAATGATTAGATTGTAACAAAATTAGAAATATAAAGTTCAAATTGAAATTATGAGGACCAAACCAAAACTTTACTCATACTAGATAGACCAACGATATAATTTACCTTAAAAAAAAGTTATTCGGTGACTTGGCCAGCCAAAAGGCTATCATAGTTAACGAAAGTACACAGTGGCTGATAATGTTAAAGAGGCAGATAAATTGTCCACTAGGGTAGAAAAAAAAAGGAAAAAGTTAAGGTAACTATTAACTTACGACACTAACTACCTTCTTAACACTTTCTAAGTTCCAAAATGTGAATATTTAGGAAAGGCAAAAGAAAAAAGACAAGAAAAATGAAAATGAATACAACTTAGATATGCATATCATAAGTCAAATTGAAACATAGTTGATGGGAAATTACAGTTGAAACTAAGGCGCATGAAAGGCTATTAGTGAAGAGAGATGCATAACAAAAACAACAAATCAATTGTTAATCAACAAAAGAAATCGTCAAGAAGTGTGCTACTTCAAAGATCGCAATAAGGGCATAATCTGATCATTTTGATAGTATATTTTCTCCTTACTCCAAATGTGTTCCACGCCAATTTAATGATTGAGTAAATACAAGACTTAAGTTGTTTTGTACGAAGTTTGAGTGGCCTTATAACCAAAAAAAAAAAGTTCAAGTGGCCATTTTTTCTGTTTGCATCAGAAACTAACTTCCATTTATATTCTTATACATTATACACACAAACATATATAACAATATATTGTATTAATGAGTCAGAGTATATAGGATAAGATTGTTGCATCTCTATGAAACAAAAAAATTACAAATGTTTCCTCCACATGTTGTCGTTCATTGGAGATTACAAACCAATACTTGCATTGGCAAAAGAAGACACAGTGAGAGAATTGCGCTATAGCTTTACCTTGCATTGCAACCTTCAAATACTTCTCCAATTTATTAGAATACACAATAGATTTACTACAAACAATTTATAATTGACTTTGTATGAGCTATCTTCGTATAATCCCAGTTAGATTATTTTGCGAGACATCAAAAGCTTCAAGAAATGTTAAGCTTGTTAGTTCTTGAGGTATCTTACCAGATAGCTTGTTTTGGGATAGATCCAAGGACTCAAGCTCAGTTAGATTCGACAAGGACAATGGAATCGGACCTGTGAAACCATTTCTTGAAAAATTTAGGACATGGAGGGCTTTGAGTCTTCCAATAGATATGGGAATCTTTCCATCAAACTTGTTGTGCGAGAAATCAACAGCTTTGAAGATGGTGATGATCCTTACGAGTGTCATTTCCAGTCCTTTATTCATTATGGTTACCGAATAATAACCATAATCATTGTGCATATAATTTAAGGAGGATTTGTCTTCATCATCCATCATCATTGAATGCATGCTCTCAAAGTATTCTGATGGCAAAGTGCCTGTAAATTCATTGTGAGACATGTCAATGATATGTAAATTGGTGAAGGCTAATCTCTTCCTTGGTTGCTCTATGGGACCATGGAATTTATTATCTCGCAAGACAATAATCTTCAATTGGGGCAGGTTCTCCAACCAAAATGGAAAAGCATCTTCTATGAAATTATGACCCAGATTCAAAATTTCTAGGTTCGTGCAATTTGCCAATGATCTTGGAAGCACCCCTTGCAATCCATTGTGGCTAATGTCAAGTTCCTGTAACATGCTTGCATATCCAAGTGTTTGAGGGATGCTACCATGGAAATTGTTTCTTTGCAAATTTAACCAGGTTAAATTTCCATTGAAGTTCCCCAAACAGGTAGGAATTAATCCGGTCAATTGGTTATTGGACAGATCGAGAGTTTTAAGAGAATGAAGATTGCAGAGTGGATTGAGTTCTTCATTTAGGTGGTTGTTCGAAAGGTCTAGCACCTCCAACAATTCCATTCGGGTTTTCAGAAATTCAGAAATTTTATTTATGTTGCAAGACGACAATCGTAATGTCGTAATGTTTCGGAAAGAGGAGGGAGTGGAGTTGGTGGTGGTCAATGATAGACCACTGTTTGAAAGATCCAAAGAATCCAAATATTCAAGCTTTGCAAACGAGTCCAGCTCAACAGTTTCGCTTAAATTATTTGACAAAAGATCAAGATAGGTAAGGTTCACAAGATGAAACAAGGAAGGAGGTATTCTCCCATTGATTGAGTTACTGCCTAAATATAGAGACTGTAGATTTGGAAGGCCAGTTATTGATGATGGAATGGGACCTGTTAGTTGATTGTTTGAGAAATCTATAGAACGAAGTTGCGAGAAGTTGGCAAGATGAAACAAGGAAGAAGGTATTGTCCCATTGATTGAGTTACTGCCTAAACCTAGATAGTGTAGATTTGGAAGGCCAGTTATTGATGATGGAATGGGACCTGTTAGTTGATTGTTCGAGAAATCTATAGATTGAAGTTGCGAGAAGTTGGAAAAAAGTTGAGGAATTGGGCCTTCAAAATTGTTGTATGAAAGATCAAGCCAAATTAATCGTGTGAGGTTTGTAAGCGATGTCGGAATGGTACCAAAGAAATTGCAGTGAAAGAGCAATAGGACCTCCAAGTACTCAGGTTGGCCGATGGAATTAGGTAGCTCTCCGGTGAAACCTGTAAAAGAGAGATCCAATGACATAAGGTGCCGGAGAGTTCCATTAATAAAACTTGGAAGTTTACCTGTGAGTTCTCTGTTACCGCCTAACCACAGCGCCTGCAATTTCTGTAAGTGGAAAATGCTATTGGAGAAGTTATTCCCTTGCCAGACTTCTTCTTCTGATGATTGTATTGGGCCAGAAAGATTGGAGTAACGGAGGCGAAGATGGGTCAAATTTGTGAAACGGCCAAATGAAGGTAGAATTTGAGAGTGATTGAAGTTGTTGTAAGAAAGGTCGAGGTGTTGAAGGTGAACAAGATTGAAGAGGCTGCTGTTTGGATGGATGGTACCATATAGGCACTTACAATTGAGGTCGAGGCCAGTGACATGAGCAGTGGTGTTATCACATGTGACCCCATCCCATGCACAACAATCTGTACCCTCTTTCCAATTATCAGTATATAGACCATTTCTGTAGCAATCGCAAGCAGAGCAATTAAAGGAAAAGGATTGCTTAAATTGGAGCAAAGTAGTGCTCTCGTCATTATGGCAAAGATGTGCAGAAGAAGAAGAGAAGCAGAAAATTAGGGAATACATGATACATATTGTGAGTTGATAATTGGATGGTAAGAAACCCATTCTTACACCAGTATTGGGTGGTAGAGAGGGAATTGGATATGATGCTTCTTCTATATGCACTCTCCTATTTATAACTTAATAATAATTCAATAATCAAAAAATATAAACTGAAAATTGTCATTGTATAGTCTCACATATTACCATCGTATCAGTTTAATAGATTCCATCACTTGGTCATGTTCATCCAACTAAACCAGACATGACTTGACTTAGCATTGCCCCATTTGACTCTAACTAGGGCTTTACTACAAGTGAAACTACAAACGCATTTGTTAAAAAAAATCAAATTTTAAAATTGGGTAAATTACACTTGTGATCCTTATATTTTGCTCTTTGTGTTATTTTAGTCCTTACACTTTCAATTGGCTCAATTTTGACCTTTAATTGTAATTTTTTTGTCAATTTGATTCAATTAATAATATTGTTTTTTTTTTATAATAAAAAATGATTATTGAATTGGTTGAGGGTAACTCAGTTAACTAAATTTATAATATTACCCTTAAAAATATGACACATGCCACTTATGCATGTATTTTCCATTAAAAAAAATGCTAAGAGTTTAATCAATTGGACTAAATTGTAACAATATCATAAATTCAAGGTCAAAATGGACACAAGAATCAAAGTGTAATTTGCCCTTTAAAATTAAAATGACAACCAAATCTCTTGTAAATTCCAGCTGAAGTTTAAATCTACGTCCCACTGTAAATCAACCATAAATCGACCACATTCAATAAAAAATGTGTATTCAATCTTGAAATTTGTTTTCATTTCCTCAAAATTATAATGCACAAAGAGGGCTTTATATCCTCAAAATTACAATTCCGTTTTACAAATTCAAATTAGTATCCCCCAAGCAACCATATCTGATCATCTATATGAGAAAATAACAGATCAGATCATAACTCAAAACCCTGAATCAAATCAAAGCATGAATGAACCTGTTTCGATTTGGATAAGAGGCGAGAAGCGAAGGCCATGATCAAAGCGCAGTTATCGTCGTCTTCCTCTAGGGTTAGGGTAAGGATCCGATTTGGGGTGGTTCGTTATCTGAGTTTGAGCCACTCGACCGTTCTCTCTCTCTCTCTCTCTCCCGTCCTGAGTGTGATGATACTGTCTAGAGTATGCTTAACTTAATTGTGGACCGTTGATGTACCAATTCGATATCTAACGGTGGTGAGTTGCATTACCTTATTTAATTGAGAAAATTACTATTCAGCTATTGAGCTTGACTTTTCAGAAATAATTACTTATGGATATTGTTACAAAAGTCTAAAAATTATAATTTTTAGATAGTAATTAATTAAAATATTTAAGGTATTACTTATATATAAAAAAGTTTATGAATTTAATAATTAAAATTTATATATTTTATTATTATTTTGAAAGTAATAATTCAAGAAAAATGTTATAAATTTCAAATAATTTACTAATTTTTTTTTTATCAAATCTCTTACATGAGTATAAGACCCACACAAACTCACATATGTGTGGATCCCACACCCATGTAAAATGTTTGATAAAAAATTTGATAAATTATTTAGGATTCCTAACATACCTCATAATTCAATTCCTACATTGACTTGAAATTTTCCCTATTTATTTCACAAATAAAATATAAGATAATAAATTACTTTTAGTAAATAAATGTAATTCAGCTTGTTTGGCTTGTGAATTCTAAATTCACTTTTTAGAAAATTAAAACTTTATGTTTCTATGTTTTTTTTTTTTTTTTTCACTAAATTTTTTTTTATTTTAAATAATTTTTTTAATTTTAACTCACATATGTGTGGATCCCACACCCATGTAAAATGTTTGATAAAAAATTTGATAAATTATTTAGAATTCCTAACATACCTCATAATTCAATCCCTACATTGACTTGAAATTTTCCCTATTTAATTCACAAATAAAATATAAGATAATAAATTACTTTTAGTAAATAAATGTAATTCAGCTTGTTTGGCTTGTGAATTCTAAATTCACTTTATAGAAAATTAAAATTTTTTGTTTTCCATGTTTTTTTTTTGTTTTCACTGAATTTTTTTTATATTTTAAATAATTTTTTTAATTTTTAGATATACCTAACATAAATACACTTAAAAAGTATAATGTTTGTGAAAAAAATCTTTAAAAAATTCACTGAATACCGAAAATACAATATATACATATATATAAATTTAGTACATTTTTCGTATTCTTGTGTATTTATGAATTTTTTGAAATATTTTTTTACAAATATTTTACTTTTTAGATACATCTAGGTAAGGTGCATCTAAAAAAGTAAAAAAAATTGCTTAAAATTTTAAAAATATTCACTAAAAACAAAAAATACGAAAAAAAAAATTCAATTTTCAAAAAATTAAATTTAGAAAATTGAAACCAAATACAGTGATTTGCATTCAGCATAGTATTATTGAAGTATTGAGTCCCAACACTTGCTCATTTTTATTACTAATAATATAATGTTAACATTTGAGGTGATATATAATTTTTAATAAATAAATGTAATCATCATTGTATTATGAATAAAATTGTGTTTGAATCATGAATTGGTAAAAGAATTTGAAAAAAGAAAGGCAAATATAAGAGAAATATAAATAAAATATAAGCTAAATTTTTTATCCACTTTCTCACATTTTCATTTTCATTTTCAAATCACTATTTAAATACATAATCAAATATGATTTAAAAATATATTTCTTATTATTATTATAAATGATTTGGCCATTTTCCAAACAGTGCCTGAATAAAGGACCTACACTATTGTTCTTATTTGGTGCTTTATGTCAATAGCAAGCTTGACTAAATAAAAAAATTGGTGTTGATTCTTTGGTACTATGGCTTCGAATCTCTAGTACTTATTTTTCTGTACCCATCTTCGGTTCCATTCATCTCAGGTTGACGCATCGTTAATTTTGAAATCATAAATGAGATGGAAGATGGGTACATGAAATGAGTATAGGTGATTCGAAACCGGTACTATGGACTTCAAATTATTAGATTGCCCTGTTATGTCCTCACATTTTTCTTTCCTTTTTTTATTTTTTATTTATTTTTATTTTTTATAATTATATTATTATACACACTACTAACATCAGATAGTGAAATGACTAAGTTAGGCCCTGTTTGATTAACATATATAATGTCTTGTTTGTTTTTAATGATAAAAGATAGGATTAGATTAGTAGTACTTTCTCTGTTCCAAAATAATAGTCCATTTTGGAGAATCCAACTTTTTTTGATAGTATAATTATTGTACTTTAAAAAAATTAATTTTTCAAAATTATCTTTTGATAATATATTTTTTGGAGAATATCAATTGTCATAATTGTACTTTTTCTATTGTTAATAAATTTAAAAAGGGCAAAATAGGAAATTAATATTATTTTAGTTTTTGATTTTTCAAAATGGACTAATATTTTGGGACAATGAAAAATTGAATAAAAGACTAATATTTTGGGACGAAGGGAGTAAGAAAAGTTTATAAAATTGTTTTTATTTTGAAAAATTGTGAAATGAAGAAATAATCTAATGTATAAAAAATAATTAATAGTTTAATAGGTAAATTACACTTTGCACCCCTGCACTTTGCACTAAATCTCATTTTGATCCCTACACATGAAATCGTGATAGTCAACCCTTTACACTTCTAGCCAAATCTCGCTTTGGTCTTTACATATGAAATCGTGACAATTAACTCCCTACACTTATGGAATGTGACAATCAACTCCCTACACTTCTAGTAAAGTGTTAATGTCTTTCTTTTGTTATTCCATCATATAAGTCTTTAATAGAAACCAATAATGTGATAAGTACATGACTATAAAATGAGAGCAAGAGAGAAAAATCACCCAAATTTCCCGTCTGTACACATTTCATCTAAAATTTACATCAAATTTTGATTGTATTTAGCTAAAACAAAACGCAAATTGTGAATGATTAAAGAGATAAATTAGGGTTTGGAAAAAATTAGAATAGTGAAACTTTGTTTTCCACAGTAACAAAGTTTTCAATTTCTTTGATGCATTGTTTTTTATTTCAAAAGCTCTATTTTCTTACATCTTTATCCTATTTTCAGCATAAGAAAACACACACACACACACACACACACACACACACACACACACATACACACACACACATATTGTATTATATAACCCTCACATGCTTATCATGTGGGACAAAGTATATATTAATGGGTAGGGCTGCGCAAGGAATCCGTGAAAACCATAATCCAATCCGGTCTAGTCTAATCCGGTAGGTTTGAATTGATTTTTTTGAATCCGTGGTTCGGTTATGGATTGAAAAATTAAAAATCCGTAGTCCATGGATCGGTTCTGGATTGGAACCGATCTGAGCTGTATACAAATAGCCTATATTTATATTATACACCCTCCTACATAGTATCTTCTCTTATTCCATATAAAACTTAAACCCAAACCTAAACCCGCGTAGTATCTTCTTTTATTGCTTTTGTTAGTTGGTTTTTAGTTTTAATTTGTAATGGTCTAAATATTTATGGTGGAATTAGTTTTCTTATGGTTGTTTAAATTCTAAAATAGTATGTCGCTATTATGGAAAGACATGTTGTTATTGTGGAACTAATATGATACTATGTTTATATTTTTATGAAATTAAAATGTTCTATATATATTTTTTGTTATTTAATTATGCGAATCCGTAGTCCTAAACCGATCCAATCCGTGTTTAAATGGATTGGTTTGGATTGGTTCCGCGATTTAAATGGATTGGATTGGTTCCAGTTTTTCAAGAATCATAGATAACGGATTGGTCTTGGTTTTATCCTAATCCGGACCAATCCGGACCATGCTCACCCCTATTAATGGGAAATGATAATAATTTTCCTCTCTTACCCTCATTTCGTAGTCACATATTTGTTACATGACTGGATTTTATTAAAAATTTAAATAATGAAGTAACAAAAGGAGAAAATTGACACTTGATCAGAAGTGCAGGGGGTTGACTATCAAGATTTTATGCGTAGGGACTAAAGTAGGATTTACCGAAAGTGCTGGGAGTTGAATGTTACGATTTCACGTATAGGGACGAAAGTAAGATTTGGTGCAAAATATAGGGGTGCAAAGTGTAATTTATCCTAGTTCAAAAAAAAAAAAAAAAAAAAAAAAGTAACACTGAAAATAGGTAACAGAAAAAACAAGATCAGAGGTTTAGATATTTCATGTCCTGGTAAATCATTCTTACTCATCATGAGTGATTCCTCATTTTCCATTTATTTTTCATAGGATTTTTTGATTTTATAAAATTAATAGATTTAATATTATTACCCATAATAACACATTCACAAAATGATATTTTAGACTAGATTTTTTAACGGATCGAGCCTTCTCCAGAAAAAAAAAACTATATAAGCTTTAACTATATTACTAAAAACAAAAAATGATTCAAAAACTTAATTTTTATACATAAAACTAAAAAATAATATAATATGATATTTTTGCAACTATAAACTACCATTAGGTGTTTTTTGCTTGAAACAAAAGGACTACAAAATGACATATCATTCCGTATAAATTTTTTCTACAAAAATTATATAGATACATATATATATATATATATATATCTCATTAATCTTTGTGAAAACCTTTCAAAATATTGTACATCAACAAAATTATTGAAGAAAGGGACGGACAGATGAGTAATGAGAGAATTGAAGAAGGAAATTTCTTGTAAGATGTTTCATTGGTGCAAACCGTCCCTTCTCAATTAATATAATAAATAAATTAATGGGATTGGATTATCTCAAGTTGGCATTCAACTTGAGAGAGTAATTGGACTTAGTGAGCTCGTTTTGGGATCAATCTTGGTAATTTAAATTGTTTTCTTTTTAGGACTTATTGAGTAAAATATTCATTCAAAAAATTAAGATCATCGGATATCGGTAGTTATATGTTTCAATCATAATTGTCTTAAAAAAATAAACGATAAATATAAATTCAAGAATATCCATCTATTTTTTTTTGTAATGTAAATGTTATTCAAACATATAATTATTGTAATACTCCAATTTTCATACCCAAATGATAATACTATAATTATGGCTCTTCAAGGTAAATCTGGAAATAAATCTCTACACTTGCATTACATGATACAAATAGTCTTCACGCGATAACACATTCACTTCAAATCAAAATAACATAAACAAATAAATACCCTCATGGGTTTACAAGTTCCCAAGGCTTAGGCCTGGTTACACAAATTGGTTATTCAAACCACACAAACATAGCCCCTGGCTTACAAAACAGAGTCACGCAAAATGAGAGCATTGTACTCCCAACACACACACTTCCACGCCCTTAGTTGGGCGGATTCACCACGTTTTTTCCTGCACAAAATCCCGCAGGGTGAGCATAAAGCCCAGTAGAGAATTCTCAACAAAGTATATACATTTTACACAAGTCTCAAGAGATGAATGCATATGCCATGCCATGCCCTTTTGAAAATAAAACACATCTTCATTTATTTGAAAACCATTATGCTCAATGATGCCATGTAATTTTAACTGTTCCACATTTATCAATTTTGTTCAAGGGGCAGTAAATACAACTCTGGTAATTCCTAGGTACGTGTCTGGAAGTAGCTTATACAAGTACTACCAATTTGTCATTTTTACCAATATTAACCGGAAGGCTCAACACCTATCCGCATGGATTTTCGGTCTTTCACCTCGGACACTCAGGCCAACTTATTAATTTCATCTACACCACATTTCAAGACTTACTACCGTATTTACCCCAAAACCATTTCATGAAAAACCGTTCTAACATTCTTTTCTCAATGCAAGAACATAATCAAATGAATTAATATGCTCATGAAATGATTAAATGCATTACAACATTTCTTCCATTTTCAATACTTCTGCACAATAATTCCATTGTGAACAAATCTCCCATTTCTCTTTTCAAAACAATAATATCACAAGATGAATATAAACTTTGATTTCCAATCCATCCAAGAAATAACATAATTTCCACATTTAGAGCATTTTCAATAACTTAGTCATTTCAAGACTACAACAACATTTTGAATAACAACTTCCATCAATCATTATAGTTCAAAACCATAAATTTCTATTTTTAGAAGGAAAAAGAAAGTAAATCCACTTTCAATATCACTCATCTTCTTGAATCAAAATCAATTTTCAAAACTAGTCAAAGGATGATTTTGAAAATCATCTAAATATTGCAAAAATATATATATAACTCAAAGAAAATCCCTACCTCAAGTTTGAAGAAGAAATGGGTTGAAACCCCAAAATCAACGATGCTTAAACTCGATCTTCACCGCACACAACGAAGCCCTCGAGGTGCTAACCAACTTTGATGAAGAACTTGGATCTAAATCCAAATGGATTTGGAGAAATCAAAGATCTTGTGAGGTTTTTCGTAGGAAATGTAGAGAGAAAGGAGAGGAAATGTCTTTAGAGAGAGAGATATACAAAAAGTGACATTTAATCAGCCCAAAGAGAGAAGAAAAGGAAAAATTTTGGATCCACCAACTCTTCCGCATGTACGGCGCATGCTCCCGCACGTGCGGCCAACACCCTCGCATGTACGGCCCTTTTCCCCTGCACCTCATTCCCGCACTTGTCTTATTAGAAGTGTGCAAGCTGCCATCCCCTGAAATCCGTACGTACGGCTTGTCTTCCCGCATGTGCGGCCCAAGGCCCCACATGTGCGGCCTTGGTCCTCAGCTCGGAAATCTTTCGGTTCAACTCCCGATGCTCCAGACCGAACTCGTACCCTCCAGAACAAATGAAATCCAACACTGGAATAAACAAGGATGAGAACTTTTGAGAACAAACTTCTAAACACAACGAACTCAAACGAATAACAAGACTCCAAGTGAAACTCGTCCTCTAACAAGGTAAACCCAAAGGTAAACAAAGAGGAACAAGAACGCACAACGAAACCGGTCGACACAACCTCCCCACCATAGGAAATTTCGTCCCCGAAATTAAATCAAACTACTTGAACAAGGATCTTCAAGTGATCAAAACCACGCTATTCCATCTTCAAAAATCAATATTAGTTCTCAACCCAATCTCCCAATTACATCATGGTTATCTCAATAATAGCAACTTCTCAAACACTCATCAACATGAAGTTTCCTAGAAAGTAATGACAACCCACAACAACTTCATGCTTAAAACAACAATATACATAACAACATGTATTTAACAATCTCAATACATTTCCCTCAAACACTAGGGAATATTACAACGAAAAGTAACTCAAACATTTTTAAACAAATCCGGATATTTGGAGCAGACTTCCGCCTCCCGTTCCCACGTCGCTTCCTCAACCCCATGGTGTCTACACAACACCTTTACCAACGGTATAGTTTTACCTCGTAGCATTTGCTCCTAGGTATCTAAAATTTGAATCGGTCACTCTTCATAAGAGGCATCCTCGTCTACCTAAAAATCAACCCAATCAAGCACATGTGAAGGGTCGGGTTCATACTTCCTAAGCATAGATACATGAAATACGTTGTGAACCCCCGAAAACTGTGGTGGTAAAGCTAACTGGTATGCCACTTCCCCAATTTGTTCTAAGATCTCAAAAGGTCCAATGAACCTTGGGGACAATTTACCACTCTTACCAAATCTCATCAAACCCCGCCTTGGTGAGATTTTTTAGAAACACATGGTCACTAACTTCAAAAGATAAAGGTCGTCTCCTCATATCGGCATAACTCTTTTGTCAGCTTTGGGCCGTAGCTAACCTCTTTCGAATGAGAACAACTTTCTCGGTTGTCTCTCTAAGAATTTCTGGACCTAACAACGGTGCGTCACCTACCTCGGCCCAACAAACCGGCGATCTACAAGGTTGGCCATACAAGGCCTCAAATAGTGCCATCCCAATACAAGCTTGGTAACTATTGTTATATGCGAACTCAACCAATGGTAAATGCTTCTCCCACGACCCCTTGAAATCAAGGATACAAGCTCTAAGCATGTCCTTCAAAATCTAAATGGTACGCTCCGACTACCTATCGGTTTGGTAAGCAGTGCTAAAGGTTAACTTTGTTCCCAATGCCTCTTGAAGGCTTTGCCACAACCGGGCAGTAAAACGAGGATCTCTATCTAACACAATGGTCACAGGGACTCCATGAAGTCGGACCATCTCTCTAATGTATAACTCTGCCAAGTGTTCAACTGAGTCGTTGGTGTTCATCGGAATAAAATGGGTAGATTTAGTCAACCTATCAACAATCACCTAAACGGCGTCATTGCCTCGCTGTGTTCTAGGAAGTCCAACTACAAAAATTATGGTAACGCGCTCCAATTTCCACTCGACTATCGGTAAGGGTTGTAACAAACCCGCTGGTCTTTGGTGTTCGGCCTTCACTTGTTGACAAGTAAGGCACTTTGATACAAATAGAGCGACATCCCGCTTCATAATCCTCCACCAAAACTGACGACTAAGATCATGATACATTTTTGTGCCTCCCGGATGTACTGCAAGGCGTGAGTGATGGAACTCCCAAAGTACTTCTTCTTTACAAGATTCTGGTACAAACAAACGGTCTAGGTAACGTACACTCAGATCCGAGTGAACGTTCAAACCTTTCTCCTTCTTTCCATTGGAAATTTTAACACAGATTGATTCCACATCATAATCTCCTTGTTGTGTTTCGATGACTTTACTGATCAAGGTAGGTTGAGCGTTCAAATTAAACAAGGTAGCACTCTCACCGGACTTATCTAAGTGCAAATCAAACTTGCCAATAACATCTAGCATATCCCATTCCCGAATGGCCCAAACTACTCACAGATTTCTGACTCAAAGCATCGGCCACTACATTGGCCTTCACCGGATGATAGTGTAACTCAAATTCATAATCCTCCATAAATTCCATTTACCTCCGTTGATGTAAATTCAAGTCTTTTTGAGAAAACAAATACTTTAGACTCTTATGATCAGAGAAAACCTCAAACTTCTCACCATACAAGTAATGCCTCCAAATTTTCAAGGAAAAAATTACCGCCGCTAATTCTAAATCATGGGTGGGGTAGTTTTTCTCATGAGTTTTCAATTGTTGTGATCCGTAGGCCACAACCTTTCCCTCTTGCATCATGACACATCCAAGTCCATCCTCGAACGCATCACAATAGACAGTGTAATCCAAGCCCCTTTCCGGAATTATCAAGACCGGTGCTGTAGTCAATCTAGTCTTAAGTTCTTGGAAAGACTTTTTACAAGCCTCATTCCACACTAACTTGACACCCTTCCTTGTCAACTTAGTCAAAGGTGCATCTAGTCTAGAGAAGTCCCTCACAAAGCGTCGATAGTACCCTGCTAACCCCAAGAAACTCGGGATCTCAAAAACATTCTTGGGTTGTTCCCAATCTTGTATCGCGTCTATCTTTGAGGAGTCTACAGTTACTCCCTCACTCGACACTACATGGCCCAAAAATTTCACCTCGGTGAGCCAAAACTCACACTTATCAAATTTGGCATACAAACGGTGCTCCTTAAGCAATTCAAGCACTACCCGTAAGTGAGCCTCATGTTCCTCCTCGGAGGTTGAATAAATTAAGATGTCATCCGCAAAGACGACCACAAAAAGGTCTAAGTATTCCCGAAAAATTCTATTCATCAAATCCATAAAGGAAGCCGATGCATTAGTCAACCCAAAAGGCATTACAAGGAATTCATAGTGGCCATAACGCGTACGAAAGGCCATTTTCTGGATGTCCTCCTCCCGGACTCTTAACTGATGATACCCCAACCTCAAATCTATCTTTGAGAAGCAACGAGACCCTCTAAGTTGGTCAACCAAATAATCTATTCTAGGTATAGGATACTTGTTCTTAATGGTAACTCAATTCAACTTGCGGTAATCGATACACAATCGCAACGATCCATCATTCTTCTTGGCAAAGAGAGCTGGTGCTCCCCAAGGCGATGTACTAGGGCGAATGAAGCCTTTATCCAAAAGTTCTTGGAGTTGAATTTTCAACTCATGCAATTCGGCTGGTGCAAATCTATATGGTGGCATGGAAATTGATGCCGTGCCAGGCACTAAGTCAATGGAGAACTCTATCTCCCGGTGGGGTGGCAAACTAGTAAGATCCTCAGGAAAGCCTCTGAGTATTCACGAACTACCCTTGGTAATTCAACACGGGCCTCGTCACTCTCACTATTCAAGAGTGTTGCAAGAAGGCCACTAAGCTTGCTCCTACTACGAGGGTCAAAGACTGGTGACAAGACCCTATCAACTCGGTTCCCCAGAAAGTAAAGACAATCACCACCTGAGGTACAAACTGTAACTCTCTGACGGTAACAATCTATCACAGCTCGGTACGAACATAACTAGTCCATGCCTAGAATGACATCAAAACTCGACATGTCTAGCAATACAAAAGCAAACAGAAGTCGACGCCCGGTGACTTTTATCTCACAATCATGACACCCCCGGTTTAAATCAATCATACCCCCAACAGGTGACTCTACTCAGAGTGGAGACGCTAACTGTGCCACCTCTAACCCCAATGCAGAAACAAATGCAGCAGATATAAATGAATAAGACGCACACGTGTCTATCAACACATTAGCCAAAGTATTGCACACAACAAAAATACCTCTCACCACAGAGGATCCCGATAACTATTTTGGCGTGGTAACAGCGTACACATGCGCCTGTGGCCCCTGATGAACTTGCTCCTCTCTCGGAGCATAGACCTAGTGCACTGACTGAGCCGAAGCGGCTCCCTAGTTAACTTGTGAGGTCTAAACGGAGTGAGCCTGCTGGTGGCTCTGAGTCTGCCTCAACCCTGATGCGCCAGATGCGCCTCCCAATTATGGGCAAGTCCTCTTCATGTGCCCTGGTTGACCACATTGAAAACAATTAAACCCTTGACCTCTATTCTAGGACTGAGACTGACTTTGAGATCGGTTAGGTGGTGGTGGTGGAAACATCTACTGCCCTCCTCCCTTCAGTGGGCATGCAAAAGCTTTGTGACCCGGTTGGCCACACTTGAAACAAGAAAAGCCACTCTATGTACCCTTTCCTGGGCCCGTATTAGGCAAGAGAAAAGTAGATCTAGACTGTTGTGGTTGGGACTGGGATGAAAAGTTGCCCCTGCTCCTCTTATTTTGCCTATAGTCTCCCTGTGGTTCTTGGCCCCTAGACCTCGAACCCCGAAGTCTCTCCTCCTCAACCTGCATTGTAGTCTCTACATGTGCCGCCGCCTCCACAAGACAGGCATATTTTCGAATCATGTTTCCGGCAACTTTGTACAAGATCTTGGTTCTCAATTTCTTCTCAAACTCGATACAACGGCGTTCTTCCGTTGCCACTAACTCCGGTGCAAAGTGGGACAGACTAGAAAAAACCACCTC
This sequence comes from Camellia sinensis, assembly GCF_004153795.1. Classification (NCBI taxonomy): domain Eukaryota; kingdom Viridiplantae; phylum Streptophyta; class Magnoliopsida; order Ericales; family Theaceae; genus Camellia; species Camellia sinensis. The sequence goes on along the minus strand of NW_021025642.1, from coordinate 598,818 downwards.
AAACTCGGCCACGGACATGTAGTTTTGGTTAAGGTCCAAAAACTCTTGCCTCAATCTCTCCCTAACAGTGGAAGGTATGTACTTATCTTGGAAAACAATCACAAATGCTTCCCATGTCGGCTCCACATTACCCTTAGCGTACTTCCACCGCTGACCCGCATCTCATTTAAGGTAGTAACTCACTAGAGTCACCCTCAGCCCACCCTCTTCTATGTGAAGCATGTCAAATGTCTTCACCGTTTCTTTGAGCCACTCATCCGCTTTCTTTGGCTCGGGGCCACCAAGGAACTCATCTGGCTTAGCTCGCCAAAACTCTCTAGTAAGGAAACTAGACCTTGCCTCTACGGTGTTCTCTTGGGCTTGGTTCTCAGCCCTTAACAAGTTCATAGCCCCTGTTATTTCTCGGGCTGGGGTCCTCATTGCGGTTTGACCCGCTTGTTCCACTTGTTCGGCCACATTAGCTTGGCCTGACTCTTCCTCTTGTACTGGGACCTCATGGACTGGTACCTCATGCACACCCCAGTGAGCCCTACCACATCTCCCGCCTTTACTACTACGGGTTTGACCTCTTCCTGACATCCTATAAAGGACAATAGAAATAATTTAGCACACTAATCCACACGTGCCCGCAACTTGCCTTACATGTTTGATCACAATAATTCTATATATTTCTCTCCATATAGACATTTCTAGTTCATTCCACATAAGCATTTAGTCATGTAAACACATACGGATTATTCTTTTATGATGAAATTCATCCCACGAAAAACCAAGAATTCTTAGTAAAATGAGTATTGATCAAGTACCCTTCTAAAAAGACCTCAAGGAATTTAACAGGCTCAAACAACATCCCAAAAGTTCAATCCCATACCCATATAGCCACATAAGCATGTTGTCACAAGATCACAAAATACTTAACATCTTCCAATCATGCTCCTATCGTGCAACATGAACCCAATGTGGTAAAACAACCACTTCCCACGAGCTCTAAGTATTCGAACCCAGTAGCTTTGATACCAAGTTGTAACGTCCCAATTTTCATACCCAAATGATAATATTATAATCATGGCTCTTCAAGGTAAATTTGGAAATAAATCTCCACACTTGCATTACACGATACAAATAGTCTTCATGCGATAACACATCCACTTCAAATCAAAATAACATAAACAAATAAATACCCTCATGGGTTTACAAGTTCCCAAGGCTTAGGCCTGGTTACACAAATAAGTTATTCAAACCACACAAACATAGCCCTTGGCTTACAAAACAGAGTCACGCAAAATGAGAGCATTGTACTCCCAACACACACACTTCCACGCCCTTAGTTGGGCGGATTCACCACGTCTTTTCCTGCACAAAATCCCGTAGGGTGAGCATAAAGCCAGTAGAGAATTATTAACAAAGTATATACATTTTACACAAGTCTCAAGAAACGAATGCATATGCCATGCCATGCCCTTTTGAAAATAAAACACATCTTCATTTATTTGAAAACCATCATGCTCAATGATGCCATGCAATTTCAATTGTTCCACATTTATCAATTTTGTTCAAGGGGCGGTAAATACAACTCTGGTAATCCCTAGGTACGTGTCTGGAAGTAGCCTATACAAGTACTACCAATTTGTCATTTTTACCAATATTAACCGGAAGGCTCAACACCTATCCGCATGGGTTTTCGATCTTTCACCTCTGACACTCAGGCCAACTTATTAATTTCATCTACACCACATTTCAAGACTTACCACCGTATTTACCCCAAAACCATTTCATGAAACCCGTTCCAACATTCTTTTCTCAATGCAAGGTTTTCAAATCAACGTTCAAAGCTCAACATAATCAAATGAATTAATATGCTCATGAAATGATTAAATGCATTACAACATTTTTTCCATTTCAATACTTCCACACAATAATTCCATTGTGAACAAATCTCCCATTTCTCTTTTCAAAACAATAATATCACAAGATGAATATATAGACCTTGATTTCCAATCCATCCAAGAAATAACATAATTTCCACATTTAGAGCATTTTCAATAACTTCGTCATTTCAAGACTACAACAACATTTTGAATAACAACTTCCATCAATCATTATAGTTCAAAACCATAAATTTCTATTTTTAGAAGGAAAAAGAAAGTAAATCCACTTTCAGCATCACTCATCTTCTTGAATCAAAATCAATTTTCAAAACTAATCAAAGGATGATTTCGAAAATCATCTAAATATTGCAAATATATATATATATATATATAACTCAAAGAAAATCCCTACCTCAAGTTTGAAGAAGAAATGAGTTGAAACCCCAAAATCAACGATGCCTAAACTCGATCTTCACTGCACACAATGAAGCCCTCGAGGTGCTAACCAACTTTGATGAAGAACTTGGATCTAAATCCTAATGGATTTTGAGAAATCAAAGATGTTGTGAGGTTTTTGGTAGGAAATGTAGAGAGAAGAGAGAGGAAATGTTTTTAGGGAGAGAGAGATATACAAAAAGTGACATTCAATTAGCCCAAAGAGAGAAGAAAAGGAAAAAATTTGGATCCACCAACTCTCCCGCACGTGCGGAGCCTCTTCCCACACATGCGGCCCTTTTCCCTCGCACCTCACTCTCGCACCTGCCTTTTTAGCAGTGTGCAAGCTGCCATCCCCTGAAATCCGCACATGTGGCTTGTCCTCCCGCACGTACGGCCCCTCTCCCGCACATACGGCCCAAGGCCCCGCATGTGCGACCCTGGTCCTCAACCCAGAAATCTTTCGGTTCAACTCCCGACGCTCCGGACTGACCTTACACCCTTTGGAACAAATGAAATCCAACACCAGAATAAACAAGGATGAGAACTTTTGAGAAGAAGCTTCTAAACACAACGAACTCAAACAAACAATAAGACTCCGAGTGAAACTCGTCCTCTAACAAGGTAAACCCAAAGGTAAACAAAGAGGAATAAGAACGCACAACGAAACCGGTCGTCACAATTATTGATATGCAATCACCTTAATATATTATATGAATTTTCGATTCAACGAATCTTAAAAAGTGAGTCGTTTGAATTATCAAGATCGATCTCAAAACAGACTCACCAAATCCAAATTGTCCTATTAAGTTAGATGATTAACTTTGAGAAAATTCAAACCAACCCTAAATTAGTAATTGAAAATAAATCCAAAGAAAAATTGAATGCTCTTGTCACTGTGTTAATCTTATAATTTTCAACTAACGCTTGGTCCTTTGAAATTTCTTCACATATTTAGTGGATGATTTGGTCCTCGAATATTGTTTATATTGATCTAGCTTTCATTTCGCAAGTTAGTTGAAATATATTGGCATTTAATTGGAAGCTTCACAAATTAGAATTTTTGTCATAAATCTTTGAGTATTAGAAAACATAGCGTGCAAGTATTTCCTCAATGTCATTAGCTTGATTTTATTAATAAATTTCATAATATTTTCTATAAGCTTTAAGTAAATCTTTAATAATCTTGATTGGATAACCATAAAATTATGTTTTGGACAAATTACACTAGTAATCCTTACATTTTGTCACTTGTGTCATTTTGGGTCCTATACTTTCAATTGATTCAATTTTGATCCTTAATTTTAGATTTTATGTCAATTTGGTCCAATGATAATACCGTTAGTGCTTTTGACAAAAAATTATAACCGAATTGATTGAGGTTATATAACAATCCCAGTTTTGACCTGTCACCTGTTGGTTTGAAACATCCCACATCTTTTTGGAATGATTTGAAGAATCCCACATCCTTTTATTAGAGTGTTACATTTGAGAAAAGTATACTAAAGAGTTTTTTTGTGTGTTACATTGGAGTGTTACACTAAGGAATTTTTTTGTAGTGTTATATTAAAGTGTTATGTTTGAAAAAAGTACACTAATGAGTTTTTTTTAGAGTGTTACATTGGAGTGTCACACTAAAGAATTTTTTTTAGTGTTATATTGAAGTGTTATGTTTAGAAAAACTACACTATGGAGTTTTTGTGTGTTATATTGGAGTGTTACGCTAATTAGTTTTTATGGAGTGTTATATTAGAGTGTTACATTTGAGAGAGTACACTAAGGAGTTTTTTTTTGGAGTATTACATTGGAGTTTGAAAGTTTCAAATTATACATTTACCCAAAACTTACCAAGGAGTTTTTGTACTCGTTTTGATATATTTGAAGAATCCCACATCCTCTGAAATATTTGAAAATTTTCATATTTCAAGTCATTTTTATACTCCTTTTGAAATATTTGACGAATTTCACATTTCAACTCATTCTAAATAAAAAAGATTTCCATATAAAAATTCATCCTAAATTTGATTTCTATAGGGTATCTTACCTTTTTAGCACAAAAGAAAAAAAAAAGAAAAGAAAAAAGAAAAAAGAAGGAAACATAATAAAAATAAAGGTATAATCGTAAATCTAATTTTCAAATAATATATTAAATTCTGCTTTCCAAAATCAATGCAACTAATTGGTCTATAAGAAAAGTATTTAGACTAAATGGATCACTATTCCTCAAGATGGGATTTATAGATAAATTCTTCTTAAGAAAATCTTTAATAATCTTGATTAGATAACCATAAAATTATGTTTTGGGTAAATTACATCGGTAGTCCTTACATTTTGTTACTTGTGTTATTTTGGTCCCTACACTTTCAATTGGTTCAATTTTGATCCTTAATTTAAGATTTTATGTCAATTTGGTCCAATTGATAATACCGTTAGCGCTTTGGACAAGAAATTATCACTGAATTGATTGAGGTTAACTCACTGAGTTGAATAAACTTATAATTTTTCTCTTAAAATCATGGCACATGCCTTATGTGCTTATTTTTTTATTAAAAAATGTTAACAGTTATATTCAATTGGACTAAATTGAGACAATCATAAATTCAGGGTCAAAATCTAATCTGTGGAGGCTGAAAAATTTCAATTAGGAAGAGGCCAAAGCATTCGATCGACATCAGGCCAGAAAGCAATTTGGCCTAGACCAAGGGCTCATGAAGCCAAATAAACGAATCGGTCATATAAGGAGCCGAATAGGAGCAAACACTCAACTGGAAGGCCGACTAGGTAACCATGTGCGAGATCAATAGTGGGCCTGACCTTCGGGCCTAGAGGTAATATAAAAAGGGAGGGATGTCAACTAAAGGAGGTATATGAGAATATGCAAGATAACTTGAGATAGAAGTAAACTGAGAGAATACTAACTTGTCTGTCGGAGTGCTAATTTCGGTACCCCCGATCGGAGTGTTTATTCCTTTCAAGTAACTTCCTGAGGATCATAGAGCGTCTTCTTGGATCAGTGGGTATTTCCAAACCACTTCTCCACAATTGGCGCCGTCTGTGGGAATACTCAATTGCATCCATGGTGGGCATAACAAATGATCCTTCGGTAGTTGCTGACGATGTTACACCAAGAGATGACATCACTCCAAGAAACATGCTAGGACTGGAGAATATCACCGTACGACGGGCCCTGAACTTTGACCCAGTAGCTCAGACATCACCCTCAGCTTCTGTGCAAGAGACTATGTAGACAATCATGGATCAAGCAAAGCAGAATGAACAATGTCTAGAAGATATGATGGTTGAGAACGAGCGCTTGCACCAGGAATTAGCCCTGAAGCTAGCCAAGTCCCAGCAGGCCACATACCATGACCGGAGTCGATCCCCTAGAAAAAAGGATGATCAATGACGTCGACTTTGGAAATAAGATAATGGCAGTGATTCTGACTCACCATCCTAGGAACCCAGAAAGAAAGGATGAGTCGATGTATCCATTTCATCCGAAGGAAGTCTGTACGTACGACATAGGCGATGGAAAGGAAGTGATGATTCGGATGAAGAAGACAGGCATGACCCTTTCATACGACGTATCGCAAGGGCTGTGTTGCCTAAAAAGTTCAAAGCACTAAAGTTCACCCTATATGACAGAAAATCAGATCCCACCGACCATATTCGTCGTTATAAACAAGCAATGACGTTGCATGCTGATTATGAAGCCCTCATGTGTCGAATGTTTCCAAGTAGCCTAGGACCGTTGGCCATCAGATGATACTATAAACTGGAGCTGGCGTCAATAAAAAGCATTGACTCCGAGTGAAACTCGTCCTCTAACAAGGTAAACCCAAAGGTAAACAAAGAGGAATAAGAACGCACAACGAAACCGGTCGTCACAATTATTGATATGCAATCACCTTAATATATTATATGAATTTTCTATTCAACGAATCTTAAAAAGGGAGCCATTTGACTTATCAACATCGATCTCAAAACAGACTCACCAAATCCAAATTGTCCTATTAAGTTAAATGATTAACTTTGAGAAAATTCAAACCAACCCTAAATTAATAATTGAAAATAAATCCAAAGAAAAATTGAATGCTCTTGTCACTGTGTTAATCTTATAATTTTCAACTAACGCATGGTCCTTTGAAAGCTCTTGTCACTTGCTATCTTAATCTTATAATTTTCAACTAACGCTTGGTCCTTTGAAATTTCTTCACATATTTAGTGGATGATTTGGTCCTCAAATATTGTTTATATTGATCTAGCTTTCATTTCGCAAGTTAGTTGAAATATATTGGCATTTAATTGGAAGCTTCACAAATTAGAATTTTTGTCATAAATCTTTGAGTATTAGAAAACATAGCGTGCAAGTATTTCCTCAATGTCATTAGCTTGATTTTATTAATAAATTTCATAATATTGTCTATAAGCTTTAAGTAAATCTTTAATAATCTTGATTGGATAACCATAAAATTATGTTTTGGACAAATTACACGGGTAGTTTTTATATTTTGTTAATTGAGTCATTTTGGTCCTTATATTTTAATTGGCTCAATTTTAGATTTATATTAATTTGGTCAAACTGATAATACCATTAGTGCTTTTGACAAAATATCATCACCAAATTGATTGAAGTTAACTCATTGAGTTGACTAAGCTTATAATATTTTCCTTTACATCATGACACATGCCACTTATATGTTTAGTTTTTATTAAAAAATACTAACAATTGTATCAATTGGACTAAATTGATACAAAATCATAAATTCTTTATCAAAATCTAATCAATCGAAATTATGGAGACTAAAATGACGTAAGGATCAAAATACGAGGACTACCAATATAATTTGTCCTTATGTTTTTCTTATAAGTTTGATTTTTTAGTAAAAATTAATTTCGAAGTTTACTATAATGCTTACGTAAGTCTTTAGTAATCCTCTTATTTCACTTCTATTAAACTGGACTATAAGCTTTGAATGGTTATAAATTGATGAGGTTTGGTAAATGTTTTATTTTTGTTGTTGTTGTGTGTGTGTTTTTCTTTTTTTTGGAAGAAGCTTTGCGTAAATTTATTTTTTGGCTATTTGGTATAGCCTATATGAGTTGTTTATAATTTTTGTAGGCACATATTGTTGGTACAACTTCTGCTTATGTTTGGTTCAATTTCTACTTTTTTATTAGGCAGAAATAACTTAAATAAGTTGAAAAAAAGTAGATTTCAAAAAACTAGGTGATGGGATGCATTTGACTTCTTTTTTTAAATTATCAGCTTTTAATTTATAATAAGTTGTACCAAACAA
>NW_021025642.1:535047-589651 GCF_004153795.1 Camellia sinensis | reverse complement strand
CCAAGGTGTTCAACATTGGCCCGGAAGTGCGAAAAACGGGCGTCGGAGGGCGCCGGAGGAGTAAAAAACTGGTTGCTGCAACAATTGCTGGCCTCCCACCCTTCTACGGCCTTCCTAGTGATAAAACAGAGGTACCTGCCAAAAATGAACGAAAACCAATGCAAAACGAATGTTCGGGGGTCAAAACACGCAGTTCGGGGTCCTAGAAACTGCCCGTTAAACACCGAAAGTGGCGTTCGGCCACGAAGTGGGTTTCTCAGACCGCAGTGTCCCTCAAAAGGGAGAAAATAAGATGTATGCCAAAATTTAGAGCCAACAGAGATGGTTAGGTGGTCCCGAACCGAGGCACACGGCCAACGGTCCCGAAAAATCGGAAACCGGGCTCCGAAATGGGAAAAATGGCCTACGGCCACCAAATGTAGCCCACGGCCACTGAGAGATGGTCTACGGGACCTCTCCCTCCCCTCAGGAAAAAGAAACAGAGAAAACCGAGTCTGGTTCGCAAACTGAGGCAAGGCACAGAAGAGGGTTCGGAAATTCGGAGGCAGGGCTCACGGCCGCGACTCTGAGACTTCTGAACGAGCACGTTATGCAACGTCACCGAGCGCTCAATCGGTGATGTCTGAGTCTTAAGGTCGGTCAAAAATGTGGTGTCTACAATCACCACGAACTGAATCATATAACCAGGGATCAAAACACGCATGCAAACACCCTAGCTTGCCTAGCTTCTGCCATTAATTCAGAAATTAAGCGAACAATTGAAGTTGGGTTCGTCTTTGAGCCAAGTATTGCCTCTTCAGAATCAGTTCATATCAATGTTGTCGAACTAGGTCCAAGTTGGATGGATCCTATCACCGCATTCCTATCTTCAGAGCAGCTCCCGATGGATAGGAAAGAAGTACATAAATTACGAAAGAAAGCTCTCCAATACTACTTGGATCCGCAGGGGAAACTCTACAAAAAATCTCTCTCTGGGCCGTACTTAGAATGTGTTCATCCGGATAAAGTCGAAGAACTTTTGTCTGAAATACATGAAGGCAGTTGTGGTGCCCACTCAGGCGGACGTTCTCTAGCCCACAGAGCCATAACTCAGGGGTACTATTGGCCAACCATGTGAATCGATACCGAATGTTATGTCAAGAAATGCAAGCAATGCCAGAAGTTTTCCCCATCGACTCATCTTCCTGCCAAGGCGTTAAACTCTATCACAACTCCATGGCCATTCGCTCAATGGGGGCTCGATATCGTTGGACCATTGCCACGGGTCCCCAGCAACAAGCGATTCTTAATTGTCACAATGGATTATTTCACAAAATGGGTCGAAGCGGAAACACTAACACATATTCGAGATTCTGATATTAAGCGTTTTGTGTGGAGAAACATCATAACGAGATTCGGCATACCTCGAGCACTTGTTTCAGACAACGGTACCTAGTTTGATTGTGGTGTGTCTCGAGAATTGTGCAACACTTACGGTATATAGCCCTACTTTTCTTCGTCGGCTTGCCCTCAAAGCAATGGTCAAGAAGAGGCCACCAACAAGGTTATTCTGGATGGCATCAAGAAAAGGCTAAAGAAAGCTAACGGCTGATGGGTTGAAGAATTGCCAAGCACGCTGTGGGCTCATCGTACTACTCCAAGGCGATCCACTAGGAAAACGCCGTTTGCTTTGTGCTTCGGAACTCAGGAAATCATTCCCCTGGAGATCGGCCTTCCAACCTTGAAATCAAAAGTTTTTGACGTGGGCCGAAATGACATGGTGTTGGCCTTGGATTTGACTCTGATTGAAGAACGCCGACACTGCGTCCTTGTTTCCATGGCACGGTACCAGCAACAGCTCGCTAAATCAAATAGTTAGCGTGTTTAGTTACGTCGTTATACATCAGGAGAATTGGTTCTCAAGAAAGTCCTACCCACTGCTAGGATTCCTGCCGACGGAAAATTGGGTCCCAACTGGGACGGCCCCTATCAGATTGACTCAATCGCAGGGGCAGAGGGGCATATCGACTCAAAGACATGAATGGAAGAAGCTTGTCGCGTCCGTGGAATTCCACACACTTATGCAAATTTTATCATTAACTTGTACGACAAGATAACTTGTTCTGATTTGTCCCCACGTACATGTTTCGTTTTTAATACAATGTTCTCTTTTGCCCAGTTAGTTGTTCACCAAAAAGCCTTCGAATTCGGAGCGCCCTTCGTGGAAATCACTATTGGCCAAGAGAATAAGCCTCTGAATTCGGAGCGCCCTTCATGGACATCACGTTTGGGCCGAATAAGCCTCCAAATTCAGAGTGCCCTTCATGGATATCACGATTAGCCCATACAAGTCTCTGAATTCAGAGCGCCCTTCATGGACATCACGTTTGGGCCGAATAAGCCTCCAAAGTCGGAGTGCCCTTCGTGGATATCATGATTGGCCCATACAAGCCTCCGAATTCGAAGCGCCCTTTATGGATATCACATTTGGGCTGAATAAGCCTCCGAATTCGGAGTGCCCTTCGTGGATATCACGATTGGCCCATACAAGTCTCTGAATTTGAAATTCCCTTCATGGTTGTCACGTTTGGGACGAATAAGCCTCCGAATTCGGAGCGTCCGTGGATATTATGATTGGCCTATACAAATCTCCAAATTCGGAGCGCCCTTCATGCATGACCATGAATGGCCGAGTAATTCTCCGAATTCGGAAGGCCTTTTGTATTTGGCAATATAATGGCATGGATTAACATACAATTGTCACAACGTACAAACATTAAATGAAGTAATATAACAAATATTTATTGATTTCACCGAAGAGGTACCAATACAAGGCTTTCGACAAATTCAAAAGTATAATAATATGTTTCTATATCAAAGTCTTTTCCGCCTCGACATCCTCTTCGTCGTCAGTTTTTTCGGCCTCATAAGCTTCGAAGGGAAACTTGTAATTCTGAAATAGTGGTGATGCTGAATCGACGCCCGCGGCTCGTAAGGCCCTAACCCAACCGTGCTTGAAGCTGCGGTTCTTGCATCGACAGATGTCTTCTGCCAATTTTTCCTTAGTTTGTTCAATGCCAATTTTTCGACCATAAAAAAAGTCTTCTTCATAGGCCCGAGTTCTTATAGCCTCTTTGGCAAACATGTTTTCCGTTTCTCTATCGGCCAGAGCATGATCTAGCAGGTGCTGGTTTACCCTTTCCGTGATAACCGGGTTTGCGGCACATGTCGACTGCGTCTCGGCCCCCTAGCCTTTTTTAACTCATTCTCGACTTTTTCCGCATGGCGCTCCAAATCTTGAATGCGCCCCTCCTTTTTCTCGAGCTCTCTATTCACCATGAACAGGCGCATGCCGATTTCATACGCGCTGTAAAGTCCTTGGATCGACCTATGTATACCTTCCCTGAAAATTCTATAATCACCCCGACCGACGAGCGACTGCTGTACCTCGGGCGAAAATATTTGCCATGCGAATTCCACCGCCACATTAGGGTCACGGACTATCTAGTCCGCTTTGGTCATTGGTTTGCTCCCAATAAAGACCGAAAAGCTCAGTGGGCGGGCAGTTTGCTCAGCTCACTCTGTGCAGTGGTATGACCACTCGCTGCGTTTGAGCCCCCTCGTTGCTGCACCCCATCCCTGGGGGACTTCGCTACTTCAACTCTTTTGAGGGACCTGCTCCGACGTCTCTCTCGCCCCTTTGCTGTCACATTCCCTGTTCTTTGAGCTTCGCCTCCAGCAGCGCAATGCATTTCATCATCCAACTCCGCCAAACTTCTTCCTTCTCCTTTACTATTGAAGAATAATCTTTGAGACATCTATGGCCCAACTCACGATCACTGTCGACACTCAAGTTTCTGCTCGTTCTCAAATTATTGACTGCCCCTTTCGTCGTCTGTGCCAGATCTGTTCCACAATGCCTGGGACCTCTTAAATACTAGATACCTCATTCATTAATTACAAATGTAGCATTTCCAATGCGCCCCACGGCTAGCCCCAAGTCTGTAGTAGGGTTTGAAACACGTCCAAATTGGCACAAGCTATATGTTTTATTCGGCTTTGGAACGACGCCCAAATGGGGTAAGGGCAAATATACGACTCTACTTAACATCTGATGTTATAGTTGAATTACAATACATTGCCCCACTTGGCCAGATGAGCTTAGCAACGAGCCGTATATTTTATTCCGTAGATTGTTACACGTTGCAAGCAGTATGTTGTATTCGGCTCTAGAGCGACGTCCAAATTGGCATAAGCCATATACTTTATTCAGCTTTGGAACGACTTCTCCAACTGTGGCAAGGGCAAATGTACGATTGTACTTGGCGTCTTATATTCTAGCCGAATCACGATGTACTGTCCCACTTGGCCAGACGAGCTTAGTATTGAGCCGTATATTGAATTCGACAGATTATGTTATAGCCAAATGTTGCATGGGTTAGTAATTAATTTAATGCCGAATTAGCAAATACAGAAGAGAGACAAAAAGGTGATTTTCATTAATAAATTGAGTACAAACAATAGTCATTTTACACATGAAAACAACCCTATAAATGACTTCTAAAAAAAAATGAGCAAAAACCTACAAAAACTACATGCGGAGGATACCTAAAGAAAAATTACATTAACACTATTTAGTCTTTAGGGTCAGACTCCAACGGCTCAACCTCCAGCTGCTCGTATGGAATTGGCAGCTCCAACGTCACATTAGCGGCCGCCAGGGCTTTAATCTAGCTGTGTTTGAAGCCTCGATTTTCAAACTTGTGTACCTCCTCCACATACTTTTCCATGGCTGCGTTCTCTTCGACATCGAACGCCTTGGAAATCTCAGAGTCGGCGATTTCTTTCGCTTTCTTTGATTCTTCCAAATCGGCCTCTAGCTTGGCAATCGCCTCCTTGGCCAACTTGGGCGCATCATCACTCGCGTTCGCCCTCTCCTTAGCGGCCACCCTGAGTAGATCGGCGCGTTTGGCCTTCTCTTCCTTAGCATTGGCCCTCGCTTGCGCTTCCTTTGCTTTCTTCGCCTCAAATTTGGCTTTAAGAGATGCCACCACCAACTAGGCCAACGCCTCTTTAGCTTTTCCCTTTTCAGTTTGGATATCGGCTTTAAGTAAGCCGATTTGCTCGACGGCGTCATAGTGACGGCGGTTGATTTCCGCGATTCCGCCCACTGCCTGAAACAAAACATAGGTAAGTTAGTCGGCATACAAAAGAAGTGAAATATTTTAAGTTTTCCAATTACGTACCAATATCGCCGACTGAGCAGCCAGTGCTGTCGAAACCATATCCGGTTATGCATGGAACGCAGCCTTGTTTATCGGCAAGGAAATCGACGAGGCCATGCTTAGGGCCACGGCGAGGTTCTTCAGAGCTAACGTATCGACAGAAATCAGCGCATTTTTTATTCTGGATTGGATAATAAATGGTGCCGCCAAGTCTTAGGACTCTTATATGCGCGGTTGTTTATCGGTTAAGTCTTCGGAAGGGTCGGCCTCAAACTCGGCAGGGTGCTTCTCCCCCCTTTGTTCGGCAACTAAGTCATCTGGTTGTTCGATGACCAATTCAGCCACAACAATTTGCTCTATTTCCTCAACAGGAGCAGGTGGCGAAGGTTCAGCCGCAATAAGAGTAGGTGGTGGAGGTTCAGATCTGGTGGCTTCAGCTCTCCTTTGGACTGCCATCTTTTCGGCATTTTTTCTTCTCGCCATCTGTGCGAGCGATTCCCCAACCATATTTTCAGGATCTATGCCGGGTAGATCTCCTAGATCGGTGAAAATATCATCTTCTAAAGATGGGTCAATTCAGCCTGAAATGGATGGGAGGTTGAAGTCAACTTCTTAAAAAGCCAAATTAAGAGCCACGTCAACTTCTTCCCCCAAACGACCCTCAGATCTGTCCGAGCTGGATTGCCCTGACTGCTCAGCGGCCTGATCGTCGACTTCACCGCCTGTATCTAAATCTGAACCTTCAAGGCCGATGTCCCCAAGGCTTTTGAAGTTTGGGAAGATGAGTGCTGTGAGATGCTGCTCGCCCCTTGGAATTAGGGTGTGATCTGCAGCCGAAAAAGTCGAATACGTTGAATCGCATCAAAGTAGCATGTGGGCGGCCCGCCCTTGCTTTTGAAGGTTTGGACAGCCAAAGAATTTGAGTGCGGTTTTGACTTGCTCAAGTACAGTGTCGTCGGCCAAAATGAGTACTTTCTTCAGATTGTTACCTGTACAGATGAAACGATAAGTTCATGGAATCGAAGCCGATAAACATATAAGAAATACACCCCAAAAAAAAAGGGGGTCTGTATGGCCACCTGGTTCGCCTTTTTCCCTAGGCACAGGATCTAGGCGATCTTCGCCTTTATCGAATTCCCAGTTGCCACGGACAACGACCATGACGTCGTCAACACGCTTACTAGAGCTGGCAAGCATAGTCACTAGGTGGTGATCAGTGTCTTTGGCCTTGAGGAAGTAGCATCCCTGTCAACCAGAAGATTTTGCCAGGGCATAACAATGCCGAATAGCGGGGATTCCTAGATTAATCCTAAGTTGGCGATTTAGTTCTACTATGCCCATTATGATTCAGAAAAAATTTACGTTTGGCTGTGAAGGGAGTAGACCCTAATAACGAAGAACAAACCTCAGAAACGGATGAAGGGGGAAACGGACTCTGCCCTCAGCGATTAACAAGAGGGGGAAGATGATTGTACTTGCATTAGCCCTCTCCATATCAACTACGTTGTTCGCTATGAGTGACAGATGGATGTCATCTGGAATTGAGAAATGGCGTCGAAAGGCGAAAATACGGTCCGTAGAAAGGAGTTCTTTTGGGTGTTTCGCCATTCAAATTGGAATAGAAAATACGCTAACTAAAAATGAACAAGAAAATGGGAACTGGAATGAGGAAGAAGTACAAAGAAAATAAGAACTTACAGGTTAGAGAGAGAAGGACAATGGAGAGCGACAGAAGTCGTAGAGGTCGTGAATGAGAAGTGATACTGTGAAAGAACCAAAAAGCCTTGCATATTCAAAAAAGAGACATATTATAATTAACTTGCATGTAACATTAGGACACAATTAAAAGTAAAATGTTCAAAATAAGTTTTTGGTGAAAGTGTAGACGTTTGACAAGGGAAATATCATGTTTGGCTCATATGCCAATTTTTTATCAATTTTATTAATGCCAGTGGATGAAAGAGTAACATTGAAACTTAACTTAAAGTTTAAGAATTTGCTTGTTACAATTTAAAATTAGGGAACTACATGCAAATGTATTGTGCACAAATCGAAAAATATTACATAAGGCTAAATATCATTCTAATAGATGAAAAACAATTTAAATCCACAAGGAAGATACAAAATTTGGGAGGATTCCAAGCTCGTCACAAAAATTCCGTTTTTACTCTCAATTTAACTTCTTGTTTACTTTTTACTCGTCGAATTGTTCCAAAAATTGTATAACTACTTGTTCCACATCAATAATTAACCCTCCACTAAAATCATTTAATAAGTCTTTTGTGATCTTGATTACAAGATTTACTTTTAAAAAATGATGCATAATCTAATGTTTATAAAAGCATAAATTTTCAAGTAAACTACTATTTAGCAAATAATTACTTAAATTATTTGGAATTAGTTTTTTTTTTTTTTTAAGTTATAAACATTATTCTGTACCTAGGTTTTTCATAAATAAAGAAAAGTGTCACGTTACAAATAGTGCTAAATAACCATTAGGCCAAATGAAAGCCTACTAAAAGAAAATTGAAAGCTCTTGTAACTGTATTAATCATGGTGAAAATTCTTTAGCAACAAAAACACAATTTCAGATGGTAAATGGAAAATTATTTTTTAGAATTTTAATGGGGCAATTGAATTGTCAACACAAATCTTGATCATTGCGTGGTTGGTAAAATTTGTATTAAGGTTGTGTGGACAAAAAAATTAACTAACAATAGCTCAACCCAACAATAGTGATCACACCTAACTCAACAATCATATAATATAACCCTCATAATGAGATAAAAATAAAATATGCTAAACTTTTTTTTTTCATTGGATTTGAATCCATAAACTTAGACCACTACATAACTATTAGGCCAAATGATTTGAGACAAAACCTTAATACAAATTTCATCATTGTATATAATTTTTGGTGAACAAATATATAATTTTTGGTAAACAAATGTAATCGTCCTTGTATTATGAATGAACAAATGTAACTGTTAATCCTATGGTTTGATTTTGATGATGTCTAAAATATTATAAAATAAATTACGATTTTTTAATACACATTTTTTTACAATCATTTGACACAAAATATGAAAATAAAAATTGTCATTTTGATATAGACTGCACCGTTTTAAAAATAACTGAATTTATTGTGCATCTTTTGAATACTTTAATTTAATATAAAAATATATAAAAATCAATTCAAATCATTTCCATTTCTTTTCTTATTCATTCTCTTCCTTTGATTGATTTGAAGTGTTTCTTGGCAAGAATGATGCAAGTCCAAAAGGCTAATGAATTCAAATGAAAGAAAAATAGAAGGAAAGAGGAGCCTACCTAGAATCTCTTTGCAACGGCTAGTTTTTTTTTTTTTTTTTTTTTTTATTGCTATAAAATAATATTTGTGGAGAAAAAAAATGACATAGAAGTGAAGTGAAGAAAATTTGTGATATTCAAGAGTTCAAAATATTGTGTGGAATTTTTTATTGAGCTATATAATTTTCTTTGAGAAATTTATTGAGTGTTTGAACTTTTATTGTAAAAGGGTTTCCAATCCCTTATCATTTTTCTAGTAACAGAGTTATATTTTTGTAAGTGATTTTTTATTTAAAATCACTTAGGTTAGGTGTGACTAGCATCAGATTCATAACTAGTTGGTTGGAGTGATCGGGGTTTATCAATTATTCAGGTTCACTAGCACCTATAAAGCTAGGAGTGTAATTTCTATTTGATGCATAGTGAAGAACTCTTAAGGAGGATCTTGAGGAGTGGATGTAGACTTGGTTTAAGCCGAACAACTATAAATTCTGTGTTTGCATTCTCTTCCCTTCCTTCGCTTAATTTATTTTTATTTGAGCATCCCCATCTCTTCCCTTATATTCCCTCCTTACTCAAAATAAGGAGTTTTACTGTCAAAACATATCCCCAGCAGTTCCCCTATTCAACCCCCCAAATATAAGTATTGCTACAGTGACTCCCTACAAATAGGGAGTCACTGTAGCTATAATGCCCCCAAAATAATACAAATAACCCAACCCATAAGAGAAATGAATATAACATAATTGGTACACTTTCATATAGCAGAGTTCGTATTACAGAAGGGATTACATGCATTATACATTCATATACGTTCATTCTGAATCTACAGCATGTAATACAAGTTAATAATAACAAAATAAATGCCCTACGGGCTTACATCTTTCCAAGATATCACTTGGTTACAACAAAAGAAAGAGTCCTAAGCTCTATACATGTAAAGCTCTCGGCTTGAATAAACATTTAAACATAAATATAACAAAAATAGAGCCTTCAGCCCTCAGTCCTCCCAAGCTATGTCCTTGGAGGAAGCATATCATCAATAACTGAAAATGGTTTCCCAATTAGGGTGAGCCAAAGCCCAGCAGAGATAAACTAACACAATATATGAGGTTTAACTAAGATATAAATGTCAAGTATATATATTCATATTCAATACTTATGACAACACACATTCTCCACATAGATAAACGATATTGACATTTGTATCTCAATTCTTTTCCTTCTATTCTTTTCAATTTAATTCATTTCCTTTAAATTCGTAGACCTATATTATAGCTCTCCGGATGACTCAACTGAGATTACAACTCAAGGGCTTCCAATCATTATAACAATCACATAGGCACTTCAATCTCGCCATTGACGAAAATTCCGTCCGCGGGATCGGCACCCATGTATATAAATGATTTTGGGACTTTCACCCTGGACACTCCGGCCAACTTTATTTCAATAGAGTCCATCCCCTATCTCCTCCCAAACTTGGAGTACATCCCCTTTCTTCTTCCAAACAAGATACATATACAATGTATTTAAGACACCGTCACATTCAATGACAATCAATTTCACATATTCAATGTATCTAACATACCGTCATATTCAATGACATAATTAGATGATTAGTTTCAATTCACCTAATTCTCATGCAGTTTCTACAACAATCATAGCTATCTTCCACCGATAGCCCAAAATAGATATTTCTAAACAGATATACAATCTTTACAATAGATAATTTATCAAATTTCCATAGGCGAGTGGTTTAACAATTCCAACTACACCATTCATTTATACATCCACTCAATTTCATATTTCTCATACCAATTTCATTGTTTGTACAAAATAATTATTCAACACAATTTAGGGCAAACTTTCCCCTTTTCCAAATATCAACCCCAAGGTCAAATTTCACCATTTTAACTCAAGTAACCTCATATTCAATACCCCATATACATTTATGGAGCCTAATGTAGAAAACCCCTCTTTCAAATTTTAAACCCAAACCCTAGCTTCACCCAAATCCTTCCAAATTCCACCATTTACACAAAATGACACATACCTAGGTTAAAAATCATATTAAAGTGTAGAATATCCCTACCTCAAGTGTAGAAGCTCAAAGGAGATGAAGAAGAACCTCAAAAGTGTCCAAACTTGACTTTGCTCGGATCAAGAGGAAGCCCACAAGGTGCTCTAACTCTTTATCAAAGGGAGTAGGGTAGAGAGATACTTAGATCAAGGAGTATTTATAGAGAGAGAGAGAGAGAGAGTTTTAGAGAGAGAGGGTGTCGGATTAGGGTTTTTAGCAAAAAGGAAATCAAAAAGTAATAAAATTGCTCAGCTGCGAACTGATATACGCGATCCTCGCTCAAGTGAAGGAGTTGTCGCTCGAGCGACCAGACACAACAAGTGACCTCGCTCGAGCGCAGAATACATACATTCAGAAGTTTTATAGAGGCACACCCTAGCTCGAACGCAAGAAGCCTCGCTCAAGCGAAGACCTCAACCTTCCCAGAAATTCTGCGTCTAGGAAAAATACTGGTTATAGCGATCTCGGTTTTACCCCGACCTTCATTGTGTTCCGGAGTCAGCTTCCGTGGTTGAATATTGTATCCATGTCTTGTTTTCCTCTTTTGACTCTTTGCATTTGAGTTTTGGAACTTGTTGGGCTAGTTTGGAACAGGTTGGTTGTTAGTTGGTCTAGATTGTTGTTGCCCAGATTTTAGCTTCTACGCTCAAGTGAGGCTTCTTGCGCTCGAGCGAAGCTTTGTAATTTGCTTGTTCGCTCAAGCGAGGTTTCTTGCGCTCGAGCGAGGTTTGAGGGTTCTCAGGTTTCCTTCCCAAATGCAGCATTTCTGGGGAAGATGAAGTTCTTCGCTCGAGCAAGCCTTATGTTATTT
Source organism: Camellia sinensis (assembly GCF_004153795.1). NCBI lineage: Eukaryota > Viridiplantae > Streptophyta > Magnoliopsida > Ericales > Theaceae > Camellia > Camellia sinensis. The sequence goes on along the minus strand of NW_021025642.1, from coordinate 578,247 downwards.
GTTCCTTTGCTCGAGTGAAGGTTCTTGTGCTCGAGCGAGGATGTGTGTATGTGAAATACCTGAAGGTATGTATTCTACGCTTAAGCGAAGCTTCTTGCACTTGAGCGAGCGTGTACGTTTATGAAACTTCTGAAGCTTTGTATTCTATGCTCGATCGAGGCTTCTTGCGTTCGAGCTAGGTCACTTGTTGTGTCTGGTCGCTCGAGCGACAACTCCTTCGCTTGAGTGAAGACCGGGTATATCAGTTCGTAGCAGAAGAGTTTTACATCACTTTTTCAATCTCTTTTTGCTAAAACCCCAGATCGACTGTCTCTCTCTCTAAAATACTCTCTCTCTACAAAGACTCCATGATCTAAGGGTCTCTCCACCCTACTCCTTTTGATAAAGAGTTAGAGCATCTTGTGGGCTTCCTCTTGATCCGAGAAAAATCGAGTTTGGGCACCTTTGAGTTTCTTCTTTATCTCCTTTGAGCTTCTACACTTGAGGTAGGGATATTCTACACTTTGGTATGGTGTTTAACCTAGGTATTTGATGTTATGTATAAATGGTGGGATTTGGGAGTGATTTGAGTAAACTAGGGTTTGGGTGCAATTTAAAAGAGGGGTTTTTCCATGTTGGGTTGTAAAATGACTTTGGGACTTTGAATATGTAGCTCTCTTATAATTAAATGGAAAATTTAGCCTTGGGGTTGACATTTGAGAAAAGGGGAAATTTGCCCTAATTTGGGTTGAATAATTCATCTTGTATATATAACGAAATTGATATGGAAAAATATGAAATTGGAGGGGTATATAGATGAATGGTGTAGCTGGATTTGTTAAATTACTCACCTATGAAAATTTGATAAATTATCTGTTTGATAGATTGTATATGTGCCCAGAAATATCTCTTTTGGGCTATTAGTGGAGGGTAGCTATGACTGTTGTAGAAACTGCATGAGGATTAGGTAAATTAAAACTAATCATATGAATTATGTCATTGAATATGACTGTTTGACTAAATTGTTGAATATGTGAATTTGGTAGTCATTGTATATGACGATATTTTAAATACATTGCATATGTGTTATTGTTTGGGAGGAGATTGGGGATGTACTCCATTGTGTTGGAGGAGATAGGGGATGGACTCCATTGAAAATTAAGTTGGCCAGAGTGTCCAGGGTGAAAGTCCCGAAATCTTATATACATGGGTGCCGATTCCCTCGGATGAGAATTCCGTAAAATGCCAAGAAAATCAAAATGTTTGAATAATGGTTGCTAATGAAGTGTTAACAAATGAGTTGTAGTCTCGTTTGGGATTGTTTAGATAACAAGGGACTATATCTGTGAGTTGATTAGAATAAATGAATGGAAATGGAATGAGATATTGATGTCATTATTGATTGGTCATGAAAAGATGTCGGTTGGTTTTAAGTATTGAACATTTATCTAATGCTTATATCTTAGCTAAATTTCATACATTGTGTTAGTATATCTCTACGGGGCTTTGCCTCACCCTACTTGGGAAACCATTTTCAGGTACAGGTGATATGCCACCTCCAAGGACATAGCTTGGGAGGACCAGGGGCTGAAGGCTATGTTTTTGTTATATTTATGCTTTAATGTTTATTCAAGCCGAGGACTTTACATGTAAAAGAGTTAGGACTCTTTCTTTTGCTGTGATAAAGTGATAACTTGGAAAAATGTAAGCCCATAGGGCATTTACTTTGTTGTTGTTATCTTAATATTACATGCTATAGATTCAGGATGAACATTTATGAATGTATAATACACGTGATATCTCTTTTGTAATATAAACTCTGATGAATGAAGTATATCACTTTTATTATGTTCATGGACCTTATGAATGGTTTCTTGGTGTTATATTTTGGGGGTGTTACACTGAGAGCACTCAAAGCTCGCTCGAATGCAAGAAGTCTCGCTCAAGCAAAGAAGAAAATTTCACAAGGCTCGCTCGAGCAAAGAAGCTATTTTCTGGACAACAACAACTTGAACAATTAGCAACTAACCTACTTAGAACGCGCCCAACATATTCCAAAACTCAAATTCAAAGAGTTAAAGGAAGAAAACAAGACATGGATACAATATTAAACCACAAAACTCGAGTCCAGGGTATAACAAAGGTCAGGTCAAAATCGGGATCGCTATAGTAGCTCCCTTATATCTGATAAACTCTTATTTTATTTTGCAAAGGACGTCCTCCCCCCAGATGTCCCATGAGAGTCTAGAGCCAAAGAAGAAAAATGTTCAAAATTAGCTTGATCGGTTGACCACCCGGTTAACTGCCCCTTTGCATTGTTCTTGCTGTCTTGTTGTGCTGCTATGTTGTTGTGTGTCGCAATTGTGATTTATTATTTTATTATTAAAAAAATATTTAAATTTAAAAGTAATTAAAAATATTATTTTAATAGAATAGAGAAAGAATAGAGTGTTTGTTCGGAGAAGTAGATGAAAAAGTAATTCCTAAAATAGGAAATGAATTTTTTAATAATATTTTAGGGTAAAATTTAGGTAGTCTGATAAGGATGCTCTTAGTCTTATTCATATTGCATCTATTTATTATTTGGATTATATTTTAATTTATAACTCATCTTTATTGTTTCATATTGTTAATTATTTATTATTTGGGTTACTTTTTAATTTAGTAATTTATTTAAGAAACCCAATTCACCCTTCCTCTTGGGTTGCTTTCTGGGTAACAGTGACTATTACTCATAATATATAATTTTTGGTAAACAAATGTAATCGTCATTGTATTATGAATAAAATTGTTTTGAATCATGAATAGGTAAAAGAATTTGAAAAAACGAATAGCAAATATAAGAGAAATATATTTTACCCCTTATGATTTGAGACAAAACCGCTTTACCCCTTTAGAAAACATAGCGTGCAACTCTTTCCTCAATGTCACTGACTTGATTTTATTAATAAATTTCATAATATTGTCTATAAGCTTTAAGAAAATCTTTAACTGGATACCATAAGATTATGTTTTAGGCAAATTACATCGGTAGTTCTTACATTTTGTCACTAGTGCTATTTTGGTCCCCATATTTTTAATTGGCTCAATTTCGATCCTTAATTTTAGATTTTATGTCAATTTGGTCCAATTGATAATATAGTTAGTGATGTTGATAAAAATATTATCACCGAATTGATTAAGGTTAACTCACTGAGATGAGTAGACTTATAATTTTTCCTTTAAATTCATGACACATGCCACTTATGTGCTTATTTTTTATTAAAAAATGCTAGCAATTGTATTCAGTTGGACTAAATTGAGACACAATCATAAATTCATGATGAAAATCTAATTAATTGAAATTATAGGGACCAAAATAACTTAAGGATCAAAATACAAGGACTATCAATATAATTTGTTGTTATGTTTTTTTATAAGTTTGATTTTTCAATAAAATTAATTTGGGGGACTTACGTGTAGGTTGTAATAGGTGGATTTATTGTGCAATAGGTCCTATGTAATTAATGGCGTTTTCATAAAATATTATTAAAAAAAGTCAGTAATTGTTAATTTTCAGTGACAGTTTAAAAATTATCATAAAAAATGTACCTAATTATAAGTTTTAGCAACAGTTTAAGAAGTCATCACAAAAAAATGTCACTAATTTTCAACTTTCAGTGACAATTTGAAAAATTTGTCACAGAAAAACGTCACTAATTGCAAGTTTTAGCAACAATTTATAAAAACTGTGACCAAAAAAAGTTTCTAATTGTCAATTTTAGCGGCATGCAAAAAATTGTCATAAAAAATTATTTATAGCAATGATTTTCTTAGGACTTGATGAAAATTAAGTTCAACTATCAGGACTTATTGATAATTTATCCTAAAATTATGAGTGGTGCTATTACTACCTCATGAATTATTTTGGACCCATCATTTCTTTGGGCCCCCGCTTATAAATTTTGAAACCCTCAAAATTTCTTTTTCCCATCCCCAAATAATACCAAAACTATCCTTGTAAAAACATTTCACCCATTGAATGCAAACCCCCACACCCCCACACTCCAAAAAAACCCCTCTTCCAAAAAACCCTAACAAAACCCACCAAGAAGAAGAAGAACCAATGTGATTACTGTCTCTGCTACCTCATCCACCATTGTCACAGTTGGTATGCTCTCTCTCTCTCTCTCTCTCTCTCTCTATCTCTCTCTCTCTCTCTATGTATATACATATACATAATTTCTTAGTTTTCTCATAATAATTTTTTCTTTTGCAGGAAAAAATTATAATAATTGGTTTGATTGGTTTTGTTGGTAGATAATATAAAATTGTGAGTTCAGCAAAAAACTATGCAGCAATATTATCAAAGCTATGCGATGAAAGAATAACTTTTCAACCTGATAATGGATTTGGGCTACTTCCAATAACTTCTGCAAGTGTTAAAATTTTTTACCATTCAATGTGTTAAGAAATTTCCATGTTTGGGCCTGTATTCCCGAACTTAAAAAAAATGAAAACTTCTACAAGCGTTAACAATTTTGACCATTCAATGTGTTAAGAAATTTCCATATTTGGACCTGCATTTCCGAACATTACTTATTTGTTCGGGCTTGTATTCCCGAACTTGAAAAAATGAGAACTTCTGCAAGCGTTAACAATTTTGATCGTTCAATGTATTAAGAAATTTTCATGTTTGGACCTGAATTCCCTAACAATGCCTTCCCGAACAAATAAACAATGTTCAGGCCTGTGTTCTCGAATTTCGGTTATATGTTCGGGAGTTCAATCCCGAAAAAATGAAGACCATATTTTATTATTTTTGCCATTTTTTTTCAAGAAACGTACCCTTACAAGGCCAATCTCCTCTATAGAGATTCTAGCTTGGACCCGTCAGTCGTTATATTCTGGACTCGGGTCTTGTGGTTTAATATTGTTGTTGATGTCTTTTCCTCATTTTCCTCTATGAATTTGAGTTTTGGAATGCCTTGGGCGTGTTTAGAACAGGTTGGTTGCTAGTTGGTCTTGAATGTTGTTGCCCAGAATTTTGGTCTTCCGCTCAGGTGGGCCTTCTTGCGCTCGAACGGAGTTTGCAAACACTCAGTACTTTGCAAGTCTGCAAAATACTAGAGGGGTGTTTTCCACGCTCGAGCGGCCTTTCCTACGCTCGAGCGGGTGGGCGCTCGAGCGGCTTTTCTTGAGTTCGAGTGGTTTGTCTGTTGTCTACCAAAGTAGTGGAAGTGTTCATTCTGTGCTCGAGCGGGACTTTTTACGCTCGAGCGGAACGAAACTTTTTGTCTGACGCTCAAGCATCAACTCTTATGCTCGAGTGGACTGTGCATATATCAGATCGCAAAAGTGACATTTTATATCACTTTTTCATCTCTGTGTCTTTCTAAAACTTTCCAAAAACCTAAATCTACACACACTCTCTCTAAAACACTCTCTCTTTCTACTTTTTGACCTTGATGTAGTGGGTTCTCTACCCTAGTACCTTTGTTAAAGAGTTGGAGCATCTCAAGGGCTACCATTTCATCTGAATAGAGTTTGGTTCTGACATTTTTGAAGTTTCTCCACTTCTCCTTTGAGCTTCTACACTTGAGGTAGGGATATTCTACACTTTGTTATGATCTTTAACCTAGTTATTTCTTATTATGTATAAATGGTGAGATTTGGGAGTTTTTTTTAGTAAACTTAGGGTTTGGATTCAAATTGAAAAGAGGGGTTTCCATGTTGGGCTACATAAATGACTATGGGGTTTTGGATATGAGGCTATCTTGTGTTAGAATAGTGGATTTTAACCTTTGGGTTAATATTTGAAAAAGGGGAAAATTTGCCTTAATATGTCTTGAATAATTATTTTGTATAAATAATGAAATTGGTGTGAGAAATGTGAAATTGGGGAAAGGTATAAATGAATGGTGTAGTTGGATTTGTTTAATCACACACTTATGGAAATTTGATGAATTATCTGTTTTAAAGATTGTAAATCTGCTTAGAAATATCTGTATTGTGCTATCGGTGGAGGATAGCTATGATTGTTGTAGAAATTGCATGAGGATTAGGTGAATTGAAACTAATCATTTAAATTGTGTCATTGAATATAACGGTATGATTGAGGCATTGAATATGCGTTATGGATAGTCATTGAATATGACGATGCTTTAAATATGCTGTATATGTATATCGTTTTGGGAGGAGAAAGGGGATGTACTCCAGTTTTTGGGAGGAGATAGGGGATGGATGCCTTTGAAAATTAAGTTGGCCAGAGTGTCCAGGGTGAAAGTCCCGAAATCTTATGTATACATGGGTGCCGATCCCGTGGATGAAATTTGCTTAAAATGGCAAGGTTGAAGTGCTTGTGTGATAGTTTTGTTGATTGAGAACCACTAAGTTGTAGTCTCAATTGGGTCACTTAGAGAATTATAAACTTGAAATGAAATGAATTAACTCGAAATGGATAAATGAAAATGAATTGAGATATGTGTATCGGTACTGAATGGTCATGAGAAGAATGTACGCTAATGTTTATCTGACACTTATATCTTAGTTAAACCTCATATATTGTGTTAGACTGTCTCTGCTGGGCTTTGGCTCACCCTGCTTGGGAAACCATTTTTAGGTACCGGCGAAATGCCTTCTCCAAGGACGTAGCTTGGGAGGACCTAGGAGTTGCAGGCTCCATTTTGTTGTTTAAATGTTTATTCAAGCCAAGGGCTTTACATGTACAAAGCATATGTGTCACGACCCCAAACCGCCCCTAGTAGTTTGGTGCCGTGATGTCCAGTAATCCGAGATTACCAAGGCCAACTTCCAAAATCCACACACCATCAGAGTATAATTATATGGGGCTAACAAGTACGGAAGCGATTTATACAAATAGATTAGTCCATAAGAGCGGTGCATAAGTTAAATGAAATAGCAATCATTAGCATATGGGTTACAACTCAATTACAAACGAAGCAAAGTACAAAATTACATCTTTCATATTAACAAAAGGGCTTCACAAGCCGACATGAACGAAAATACATGAAATACTGCTAGAAGCAAAATCTTCAGGATTGCCGACATCCTCACTGCCGACATAACACGTATACAAAACACACATCTTGATCAGAAGGCTTCTCAAGCCGACGTATGCAACATACAAGTATTACAAATCCAGAAGCATAATTTTCATGACTGCCGACGTAATTACAGGTTAAGCCGACATAATCAAAAACCCAAAATAAGCTCCAGAATCACATCTAGGCGTCACCGCCTTCTTGTTCATCACCTACATATATATAGAGAGGGTGAGCTTGGATACTCAGTGAATGGTATAGATAATAAAGGGGTTTGCATGAATAATAGCCGAAATCCTTTCAAAACAATACAAGACAAAACTCTATATATATAACAAGGAATGGACCTCGTCCATCTAACAAATCTTCAAAGTTTCCAGGGATACTTACTAGCATCGCATATTACAAATAATAACATTCCGGCAAACATGTCCACGCGGTAAATCGTCCGTGGCAAAACAAGACAAAGCAAGAGAGGCATCTCAAACAAGGGTGCTACAAAAGTTTAGAGTCCTCTAGCACAAGGGACCTATGTTACAAAGGCCCGTAGCCTTTTACATGAGAGTGCTGCGAAAGTTTAGAGTCCTCCAGCTCAAGGGACTTTCAAGACAAGATGTGCTGCGAAAGTTTAGAGTCCTCCAGTACAAGGGACTTCCAAAACGAGAGGTGCTGCGAAAGTTTAGAGTCCTCCAGCACAAGGGACTTTCGAACGAGATGTGCTGCGAAAGTTTAGAGTCCTCCAGCACAAGGGACTTTTCAACCAAGATGTGCTGCGAAAGTTTAAAGTCCTCCAGCACAAGGGACTTTCCGAGAAGGTCATTCAAGCAGGTATAATACGAGATACAAAACTAAGGACAATCATTCATGCTTAACAAACATCTTTCAAAAACAAAGCAAAGCAAAGCTTATCAAAACATTGATAACGTAGCTTTATCAAAAAAATACCACTCACCTAGTTCTTCAAACGTTGGGGTCAAGGCAAGTCCAAGTCCTCAAAACTCGAATCTAACGGCTCAAGCTCCAACGATCAAGCTTGGAAGTTCACTCTCTCTAGCTCAAACTTCTCATTCTTCTTCCCAGACTTTTTCTCTCTAAAAGGCAAGATTGATACAAAAAGATATGCTCCTCACGACAATCACTGGCTTAATCCCTCTGCCGGGACACGTGGCATCGGCTGATTGGCTCTATCAAAAAAGGTGACTGACATGACAAGACAAGACCAAGACAAAGTGTACTCAACAAGCTAGGCGGCAAGGACACACCGGCAAGTAACGACATCGGCTAACAACAAGACTCCGGCAATCAAGGGGCAAGGACATCGGCTTGGAAGGACAACACTTGACTAAACTGTGCCATACCTTGGCCTAGATGCGCCACACCTCGGTCTAGGTCATACCATTCCAGGAACAAAATCACTCATGCAAGGATCAAGGATCTAGAACGCCTAGATACTAACATCTCGACCTAGACGACGCGCACCTCGGCCTAGATGGTGACATCCCGGCCAATAAGGTAGGGTGAAGATGGAGGTCAACCAATAGGGTTCCAAGATAGTTCTAAGTGACAAAGGTCTCGAAGGTGTCTAGGCTTAAGATGACCTCGGCAACGCACCAGACGAGAACAAGGCATGCAAGCAATCATTCAAGTAAAACAAGACAAGATTCGCAAATGTACATATTAAAACAAGATCATCCATAAATGTATGCAAGTATGACTAAGTCAAAATGAGGGTTGTTACATCCTACCCCCCTTAAAGAAGTTTGGTCCCCAAACTTGGGTTACCTTGTTCCAAAAATAATTTTGGATGTCGGACTTTCATTTCCTCTTCCATTTCCCATGCAGCATCCCCTCCGTAATGCTCCTTCCATTCAACTTTCACCATTGGTATCGACTTGCTTCTCAACTGCTTCACTTGCGTATCGACAATCCGTATCGGCTTCTCTTCGTAGCCTAAATCTTCATTAATTATAATTCTGAAATAGTCGATCACATGTAGCGGATCTCGAATATACTTCCTCAACATCGAAACATGAAATACATTATGGACTTGGCTCAATCCTGGCGGCAAAGCAAGTCTGTAGGCAGCGAGGTTAACCTTCTCAAGAATTTCAAAAGGTTCGATGTAACGGGGTGCTAACTTACCCTTCTTTCCAAATCTTGTAACTCCTTTCATCGGCGAAATCTTTAGGAACACATGGTCCCCGACTTCAAATTCCAACTCTCTTCTTCTTTGGTCGGCATAACTCTTCTGTTGACTCTGTGCGGTTTTGATTCTTTGCTGAACGAGCTTAATCTTCTCGGTTGTTACTTGAATTAGCTCGGGACCAAGCAGAGCTTTGTCTCCTACCTCGGTCCAACATATCGGTGACCTGCACTTTCTTCCATACAGTGCCTCATACGGCGCCATGCCAATGCTAGCTTGATAGCTATTGTTGTAGGTAAATTTCACCAAAGGCAAATGTACTCCCCAACTTCCTTGGAGGTCTAATACACATAGTCTAAGCATATCTTCAAGTGTCTGAATTGTCCTCTCTGTTTGCCCATCAGTTTGGGGATGAAAAGCTGCGCTAAACCTCAACTCGGCTCCGAAAGCTCTTTGTAGGCTCTGCCAAAATCTGGAAACCAATTTCGGATCTCGGTCTGACACAATTGACATCGGCACTCCATGAAGTCTAATAATCTCATTCACATACAACAAAGCAAGTTTATCGGCGTTGAAGGTGGTCTTAACAGGCAAGAAGTGTGCTGACTTAGTTAGTCTATCCACAATAACCCAAATCGAATCCATACCTTTTTGTGTCTTCGGCAAACCAACCACAAAGTCCATGGAGATGTGCTCCCATTTCCACTCAGGAATTGGCAAAGGTTGAAGAAGTCTTGCTGGCCTTTGATGTTCTGCTTTCACTTGTTGACAATACAGGCACTGCGCCACGAACTCGGCTATCTCTCCTTTCATGTTCGGCCACCAAAACGTCTGCTTCACATCCTGATACATCTTGGTGTTCCTGGGGTGAACAGCAAACTTGGAACCATGAGCTTCCTGCAAATTTTTTCTTTTCAAATCTGGGATGTCGGCCACACACAATCTTCCCTCAAACTTGAGCACTTGATTTTCTATGGTGTACCCTGATCTCGGCTTTGTGATGATCTCATCGGCTACTTTCTTCAAGAATTCATCCTCCATCTGTCTTGTTCTTACTTCCTCAACAATAGTCGGCTCCACTAAGATCGCGGTTAGACATGCCAAATTTCCAACCATCTTTCTGCTCAAAGCGTCGGCCACGGTGTTAGCTTTGCCTGGATGATATTGGATCTGCATATCGTAATCTTTCAACAACTCAAGCCATCTTCTCTGCCTCATATTCAATTCCTTCTGAGTGAACAAGTACTTCAAGCTTTATGATCTGTGAAAACCTGACAAGAAGCTCCATACAAATAGTGGCGCCAAATCTTCAAAGCAAATACCACGGCTGCTAATTCTAAATCATGGGTGGGATAGTTCTTTTCATGTGGCTTCAACTGACGAGAGGTATATGCTATAACCTTACCTTTTCGCATTAATACACAACCCAGACCCTTATGTGAAGCATCACTGTAGACATGAAACTCTTCATTACCTGATGGTAGTACAAGAATTGGTGCTGTGACTAATCTCGTCTTCAACTCCTGGAAAGCTGCTTCTCTATCCTTAGTCCATTCATAAGCCATTCCCTTCTTAGTCAGTTGTGTCAACGGAATTGCAATCCCTGAGAAATCCTTTACAAATTTTCTGTAATAACCAGCCAATCCCAGAAAACTACGAACCTCGGACACATTAGTCGGCCTCGGCCAATTCACAATGGCTTCAATTTTACTAGGATCGACCGAAATACCATCTTCATCAATTACATGACCCAAAAATGAAATAGTGGAAAGCCAAAACTCACACTTGTTAAATTTAGCATACAATTTGCGATCTCTCAAAGTCTGTAAGGTAAGTCTCAAATGCTCCTCATGTTCGGCCTTACTCTTAGAATAGATCAATATGTCATCGATGAAGACAACCACAAACTCATCTAGATATGGCTTAAAGACTCTGTTCATCAAATCCATAAAGGCTGCAGGGGCATTGGTCACTCCAAAAGGCATTACTAAAAACTCGTAGTGGCCATACCTTGTCCGCAAAGCGGTCTTCTCAACATCTTCGGCTTTGACTTTAAGCTGATGGTAGCTCGATCTAAGGTCAATTTTGGAAAAGACTCGTGCTCCTTGCAACTGGTCGAATAGATCGTCTATCCTTGGCAACGGGTACTTATTTTTAATGGTTACCTTATTCAGTTCCCGGTAATCAATACAAAGACGAAGTGTGCCATCCTTCTTCTTAACAAACAAGATGGGTGCTCCCCAGGGTGAAGTGCTCGGCCTAATAAAACCCTTATCTAGTAGCTCACGTAGTTGAAGATTCAATTCTTTAAGCTGGCGGGGGCCATCCTATAGGGTGTTTTAGAGATGGGTTGGGTTCCCGGTATGATGTCAACCGTAAACTCTACCTCTCTATCAACTAACTGACCAGGCAAATCATTTGGAAAGACGTCGGGGAATTCATTAACCACTGGGACGTCGGCTAACTCAACACTTCCATTCAAATTACTTAATATGCTACACAGATAACCTCGACACCCTTTTTGAATCAATCTATAGGCTTTCATGGTTGAAATTAAGTAAGGTGGGGATACTACCCCTTTTCCTTGAAACGTGACCTCGGCGTCGTTTTACACTCATAACGACGTCGTTTTGAGCCATTTGAGCGATTTGAGCCATTTGAGCCACAAAATTTTGAGCTACCTAACATTGTTGTTTGATAATTCAAATCATTTTTATTGTAAATTTGTCGAACACATTGTTCATACCAAAAATCATGCCAGTCGAATATCGTTAGCAACTTATTTGGAACATAATATCGATAACTATTTAATCGGAACATATTTGTTTGGAGGATTCTATTTGCACCTAAAAAAATATTTAGTACACCCTATTTCTCAGTACTCTCTATTAAATTATTTAGGGTTATAATTTACTCTCAATACACCCTATATTTTTTCACAAATTACCCTTCTTGCAAATTATAAATGTTGAAATGGCAACCATTGTTGCTTCATGAACTATCGAAAAGTAAGTAAAAAAATTAAGCTAATAAAAGAGCATCATAGTTAAACATAATTAAATCAAACAAAACTGTTCGTAATTCAACAAAAACATATCTCAATCTCCAATTTACTCCTCCTCAGTGGCAGAGTAACCATTCTTCTTGTTATGCTTCCTAGCATACCTTTGGTTCCTCATAAACTTAGGGTGTGTGGGAGTCCAAAAATATCAGCTTATTTGAGGTAATCCAAATAAGTCTAGACAGTGAGCCCAGCCTAAATAAGGAAGCCCAAATGACAAACATCACACCTCCCATCTATAAAATAAGGGCATCCCAAGGAATATAGGTATGTCTCATCTCTTTGCAACAGAGCACATACAACACCCTTCATTTTTGCATATTCTTTCCTTGATTCAAGTGACTAACTTTATTATCGGAGTGTCCTCGGCCGGAAACCCCGATTGGGGGCCACCGACCATATTCATCTTTGCTTTCATTTGGGAATGCTCGTATCTTCGTTGAATTTCCTCAACAATTTATATGAGAAGATTTTCTTGGTCTCACGGTGTGCATCTTGAAAAAAAATCTAGTTTTATCGAAAAATCTTTTTGAAAATCTAGATTTGTCCTGTAATAAGTGATTGTTGATTTAGGTTATCCAAATTAAAAATTTATGCAACCATGATCAATATAGAGAGATTAAGAGAAAATTATACATCCATGACACAAAAGATTTTTTACATGGAAAATCACAATTGAAATCCACACCAACTTGTGATAAAAAACTACGGACCTTCGGTCAGACGAATAATCCACTATGAAAGAAAGGTAGTACAAGAGATCTCTTGCAAAAGTTAATTCAGGCTGCATGAGTCCATTCTATGACACACGTCTTTGCTTACTCTACAAGTATCTCCGCAATCTCCACTTTGACATCCGCTTTGTCGAATCCACGCGACGAACAGCTTTGGAATCCGCACCGAAGCTCACCAAATACAATCTTGGATCACACCAATAAGATTTACTTTTGAAAGATGTGAAGAACTTATGTCACAATCCCATTCCGCCACTAGTAGAATGGTGCCGTGATGGCCAGTAATCCGAGATTACCGAAGGTCATCTTCCAAAATTCACACACAATCAGAGTATAAATATATGGGGCTCACAAGTGCGGAAGCAATAGATACAATTCTAATTAGTCCATAAGAGCTGTGCATAAGTCAAATGAGATAGCAACCATTTACATATGGGTTATAACTTAATTACAAACAAGCAAAGTGCAGGTTACATTTTTCGTATTAGCAAAGGGCTCCACAAGCCGACATAAACAAATTGTACGAATTATAGGTCTAAGTACACAGTCTACTAGGTTGCCGACATCTTATTTGCCGACATAACAATCATACAAAAACATACATCTTGATAAAAAGGCTTCTCAGCCGACGTGTTCGAAATACAAATATTACAAGTCGAGAAGCATGATTTTCAAGACTGCCGACATAATGCAGGTTAAGCCGACATAATCAAGACCCAAAACAAGCTCCAGAAATCACATCTAGGCGTCACCGCCTTCTTGTTCATCACCTACATATATATAGAGAGGGTGAGCTTGGATACTCAGTGAATGGTATAATTAATAAAGGGGTTTTCATGAATAATAGCCGAGATCTTTTCAAAACAATACAAGACAAAACTCTAGATATAACAAGGAATGAATCTCGTCCATCTAACAAATCTTCAAAATTTCAAGGGATACTTACTAGCATCACATATTACAAATAATAACATTCCGGCAAATATCTCCACGCGGTAAACCGTCCGTGGCAAAACAAGACAAAGCAAGAGAGGCACCTCAAACGAGGGTGCTACAAAAGTTTAGAGTCCTCTAGCACAAGGGACCTATGTTACAAAGGCCCATAGCCTTTTAACACGAGAGTGCTGCGAAAGTTTAGAGTCCTCTAGCACAAGGGACTTTCAAGACAAGATGTGCTGCGAAAGTTTAGAGTCCTCCAGCACAAGGGACTTCCAAAATGAGAGGTGCTGTGAAAGTTTAGAGTCCTCCAGCACAAGGGACTTTCGAATGAGATGTGCTGCGAAAGTTTAGAGTTCTCCAGCACAAGGGACTTTTCAACCAAGATGTGCTGCGAAAGTTTAGAGTCCTCCAGCACAAGGGACTTTCAAAACAAGATGTGCAGCGAAGTCTAGAGTCCTACTTACCCTTCTTCCCAAACCTTGTAACTCCTTTCATTGGCGAAATCTTTAGGAACACGTGGTCCCCGACTTCAAATTCCAACTCTCTTCTTCTCTGGTCGGCATAACTCTTCTGTCGACTCTGTGCGGTTTTGATCCTTTGCTGAACGAGCTTAATCTTCTCGGTTGTTACTTGAAAGCTCCAACGATCAAGCTTGGAAGTTCACTCTCTCCCTAGCTTAAACTTTTCATTCTTCTTCCTAGACTTTCTCTCTCTAAAAGGCAAGATTGATACAAAAAGATATGCTCCTCACGACAATCATTGGCTTAATCCCTCTACCGGGACACGTGGCATCGGCTGATTGGCTCTATCCAAAAAGGTGACTGACATGACAAGACAAGACCAAGACAAAGTGTACTCAACAAGCTAGACGGCAAGGACACACCGGCAAGTAACGACATCGGCTAACAACAAGACTCCGGCAATCAAGGGGCAAGGACATCGGCTTGGAAGGACAACACTTGACTAAACTGTGCCACACCTTGGCTTAGATGTGCCACACCTCGGTCTAGGTCATACCATTCCAGGAACAAAATCACTCATGCAAGGATCAAGGATCTAGAACGCCTAGATACTAACATCTCGGCCTAGACGACGCGCACCTCAGCCTAGATGGTGACATCCCGGCCAATAAGCTAGGGTGAAGATGGAGGTCAACCAACGGGGTTCCAAGATAGTTCTAAGTGACAAAGGTCTCGAAGGTGTCTAGGCTTAAGATGACCTCGGCAACGCACCAGACGAGAACAAGGCATGCAAGCAATCATTCAAGCAAAACAAGACAAGATTCGCAAATGTACATATTAAAACAAGATCATCCATAAATGTATGCAAGTATGACTAAGTCAAAATGAGGGTTGTTACAATATGACTCTCTTTTGTTGTAACCAAGTAATATCTTGAAAAGATGTAAGCCCATAGGGCATTTATTTTGTTATCATTAACTGGTGTTACATGCTATAGATTCAGGATGTACATTTAAGAAAATCCCTACCTTAAGTTCTTGGAGGGAAAAGAGAAGAAAGCTCCAAAATCAACAGTGACGAAACCCGATCTTCACCGCACACAACGAAGCCCTCGGAGAGTTTTCCAACTATAATCAAGGAACAAGGGTCAAAATGTTCATGGATTTGGAGAAATCAAAGATCTAGTGAGGTTTGATATAGGAAATGTAGAGAGATGGAGAAGAAAAGGGTTTTAGAGAGAGAGGGAGATTTTTGGATACACACTCAGCCCAAGAAAATAAGGAAAAGCAGATTTTTGGACTCAGCGGAGTCCTGCACGTTCGGCACCCATACCCGTACGTGCGGAGCATCCTCCCATACGTGCGGCACTCACCCCCTCATGTGCAGCGCCCTTACCCCGCACCTCCAGTCGCACCTGCCTTTTATGCAGTAAGCAACCCAGAAATTCCCCTGCTTCTCGCATGTGCGGCCCCTCTTCCGCATGTGCGGCCCCTCTTCCGCATGTGCGGCCAATGCCTCTACACGTACGGCTCTGCCCTCAGCCCAGAAAATTTCCAGCTCAAATGAAAACCCCCTGGATTCAACTTCAAGTCTCCTGAAACAAATGAAAATCAGAATTGAAATTAATAGGGACGAAAATTTTGAGAAAGAGATTTCAAAAGTGATGAACCCAACAGTTGACAAGACCTTAAGGTAGACCCCGACACTCTAACACGATGAACCCCAACACATGAAAAAGGAAAGTAAGAAGGGTTACGTACCCGATCATCACATATGAATGTATATTTTGTAACGCCCCCAAAATAATACAAATAATTCATCACATAAGAGAAGTGAGCATAATAAAATTGATATCTTTTCATTCATCAGAGTTCATATTACAAAAGATAATACATGCGATATACATTCATAAATGTACATCCTGAATCTATAGCATGTAACACTAGTTAATGATAACAACATAAATGCCCTACGGGCTTACATCTTTCCAAGATATTACTTGATTACAACAAAAGAGAGAATCATAAGTTCTGTACATGTAAAGCCCTTGGCTTGAACAAACATTTAAACAACAAAATGGAGCTTCCAACTCCTAGGTCCTCCCAAGCTACGTCCTTGGAGAAAGCATTTCACCGGTACCTGAAAATGATTTTCCAAATAAGGTGAGAGAAGAGACAGTCTAACACAATATATGAGGTTTAACTAAGATATAAGTGTCAGACAAACATTAATGTACATTCTTCCCATGACCATTCAGTACCAATACACATATCTCAATTCATTTCCATTTATCCATTTCGAGTTAATTCATTTCATTTCAAGTCATAAGTCAAGTTTATAATTCTCTAGATAACCCAACCGAGACTACAACTCATTGGTTCCCAATCAACAAAACTATTACACAAACACTTCAACCTTGCCATTTTACGGAAATTTCGTCCGCAAGATCGGCACCCATGTATACATAAGATTTTGGAAATTTCACCCTGGACACGCCAGCCAACTTAATTTTCAATGGAGTCCATCCCCTATCTCCTCCCAAACAATGGAGTACATCCACTTTCTCCTCTCAAAACGTTATACATATACAATGTATTTAAAGCATTGTCATATTCAATGACTATCCACAACACACATTCAATGCCTTAATCATACCGTCATATTCAATGACACAACTTAGATGATTAGTTTCAATTCACCTAATTCTCATGCAATTTCTACAATAATCATAGCTATCCTCCACCGATAGCCCAATACAGATATTTCTAAACAGATATATAATCTTTATAACAGATAATTCATCAAATTTCCATAGATGTGCGATTAAACAAATCCAACTACCCCATTCCTTTATACCTTTCCCCAATTTCACATTTCTCACACCAATTTCATTATTTATACAAAATAATTATTCAAGGCTCATTTGGGCAAATTTCCCCCTTTTTCAAATATTAACCCAAAGGTTAAAATCCATTATTCTAACACAAGATAACCTCATATTGAAAACCCCATAGTCATTTATGTAGCCCAACATGGAAACCCCTTTTTTCAATTTGAATCCAAACCCTAAGTTTACTCAAAATACTCCCAAATCTCACTATTTATACATAACAACAAATAACTAGGTTAAAGATCATAGGAAAGTGTAGAATATCCCTACCTCATGCGTAGAAGAGCAAAGGAATGGATGAAGAGTCTTCAAAGATGCCAAAATCAAACTTCAATCAGACCAAAAGGAAGCTCTTAAGATGTTCTAACTCTTTAACAAAGGCACTAGGGTAGAGAACCCACTAGATCAAGGTCAAAATGTAGAGAGAGAGAGAGAGTGTGTGTGTGCGTGTTTTAGAGTGAGAACGTGTAGATTTAGGTTTTTGGAAAGTTTTAGAGACAGAGAGAGATGAAAAAGTGATATAAAATGTCACTTTCGCGATCTGATATACGCACAGTCCGCTCGAGTGGAAGAGTTGACGCTCGAGTGTCAGACACAGTTTCATTCTGCTCGAGCGCAAAAAGTCCCACTCGGGTGCAAAATGCACACTTCCAGTACTTTGGTAGACAATAGACAAACCGCTCGAGAGCAAGAAAAGCCGCTCGAGCACCCACCCGCTCGAGTGTGAAAAACACCCCTCTAGTATTTTGCAGACGTGCAAAGTACTAAGTGTTTGCGAACCTCGCTCGAGCGGAAAACCAAAATTCTAGGCAACAACATTCAAGACCAACTAGTAACCAGCCTATTCTAAACATGCCTAAGACATTCCAAAACTCAAATTCACAGAGAAAAAGAAGGAAACGACATCAACAACAATATTAAACCACAAGACTCGAGTCCGGAATATAACGACTGACAGGTCTAAACTAGAATCGCTATATATTGCATGTATTATCTTTTTGTTATACGAACTGTGATGAATGAAAGGATATCAATTCTATTATGCTCACTTCTCTTATAAGATGGATTATTTGTATTATTTTGGGGGCGTTACATCCTCTGAGTTAAAAACAACATCAAAGCTATGAACCTCCTCTAAGATTTTATTGTTGTACTCCTCTCGTCTTATAGAGTTGTGGTTACCAGAAAAACTTTCACTCATTGTCATTGTCGGAGAAGTGTAGGTAGTCAAATGGTTGCCACTGTTATCACCGGAATATTGCCATCAAAGGGTTTTCAAGATTTTGGGGGTGGGTAGGTTTTGAAGGTGGGATTTGGGGAAGATGGATGGGTGGTGATGGATGTGGGAGCTCTCATAAACCCTAATTCATGATGTAGTGGGTGTGTAAGTTTAATTGTGAGATGGGGTGTCCCAAAATCAATGATGTCCATTATAATAATTTTATTTGAGGTTATTATTGTAATTAAAAAAAAGTTAAAAATTGGGGGTCCAAAATAATTTATGAGGTGCTAATAGTAGCACTCAAAATTAAATATAATGCTTATTACACTTTTGTTAAACTGGATTATAAGCTTTGAATGGTTATAAATTGATGAGGTTTGGTAAGTGTTTAATTTTTGTTTTTATTATTGTTGTTGCTGCTGCTTTTTTTTTTTTTTTTTTGACTTTTAGGGATTTCTTTTTTATTTTTTACTTTTTTACTGAAGATGCTTTGGGTAAATTTCTTTTTTGCCTATCTGGTGTAGCCTATCTGAGTTGTTTATATATTTTTTTTCTTCTATTCTAGCAGTCTATACCAGACTATTTGGTATAACTTCTCGTACAATTTTTACTTTTTTATTAGGTAAAAATAACTTAAATAAGTTGATAAAAGTAGATTTCAAAAAACTAGGTGATAGGGTACTTTTGACTTTTATTTTTAGATTACTGGCTTTTAATTTATAATAAGTTGTACCAAACAATACTATTATTATTAATATATTTTTTTTGATTGGGCCAAATAAGAATCTTCAGTGACCCTAATTACAAGTCTTTTTATGTGGAAAAAAATGGATTGTTTAAAAGTTTTAGAGGCATTTTTGTAAACGAAATCAAATTATGTGGAAAAAGAAACGCATGCTTTTTTAGAGTCATAGAAAATTTAGAATTTAATTAGAAGCATAAAAAATTAGAATTTTTGTAACATGTGTCTTTTAGTATTTAAAAAACCTACTCCACATGCTTAGATTTTGTATAGAAAGTCTTTTCAAATATTGATCAGGAATTTTAAGCAAGGCTTCTTTAATTTTGACCTAAATCTTCAATGACAATAAAATTATGCATCTAGAATTTTTATATAGAATTTTTGTATAGAATTTTTTTTTAAATGTGTAATTTAAATTTAATTTTTATATTGTAGGGGATGAATTGAAATTACAGATTACGGTTTTTAGGTATTTTTGGGTAAATTACACTGTACACCCCTGCACTTTGCACCAAATCTCATTTTGGCCCTTACATATGAAATCATGATACCCAACTCCCTGCACTTTTTGTTAAATCCCATTTTGGTTCTTACACATGAAATTGTGACAGTCAACTCCCTGTTATTTTTGGTCAAATCTCACTTTGATCCCTATGCAAGTGTCAATCTTCCCTTTTTGTTACTCAATCGTCTAAATTTTTAAAATAATCTAATCATGTGATAAGAATGTGATGACGATAGGAGGGTAAAAAAGGAAAATCATCTACATTTTTCTATCAATGCATACTTTATCCCAAAATTTACATCAAAATATGACTATATTAGGCTAAAACAAAATGTATATTGTAAACAATTAAGAGGATAAACTAGGATTTTGCATAAATTGAAATCATGAAACTCTGTTTTTCACTGTAACATGGTCTTTTATCCATTCATCTTTCTTTCTCTTTAATTTCTTTGTCGCATTTTTATTATTTCAAAAGCTCTACTTTCTTGCATTTTCATCCCAAATTTTTCCATACGAACATATATATATATATATATATATTAATTCTCATGTGCTTTTCACTTAGGAAAAAGTGTATTATTGGGAAATATGGATGATATTATATAATTCTCATGTGCTTTTCTCATTTCGTAGTCATATTTTTGTCATAAAATTGGATTTTGTTAAAGATTTGAAAATGAAGTAACAAAAGTCTGATGAAGGAAAGTATAACATTATCTATTATGTTCATGAATCTCATGAGATGGATTATTCGCTTTATTTTGAGGGTGTCACATTGTAAGCAAACCTAGGGTTTGGGTATATATGGAAGAGGGATTGTTGTTAAACATGAAATACATGAATGCGGGTTGTGAAAATGAAATGATGTTGGGTCACAATGGTTGGAAATGATATTTGGGTTGATAATTAGAAAAAGGGAAGTTTTGCCCTAAAATGACTATCATGATTATTTTATGGAGATAATTGAAATTGTCATTGAAAATGTGAAATTGAGAGAGAGAGTATTGATATGAATGCTGGGATAAGTTACGTATTAACTCATTCTTTGGAAATTTGAATAAATTATCGGTTTAGAAATATCTATTTAGAAATAACTGTATTAGGCTATCGCTGGAGGATAGCTATGATTGTTGTAGACATTACATGAGGATTAGGTGAATTGAAACTAATCTTTTGTTGTTTGTCATTGAATATGACTATGTTTATATACATTGTATATGTATGATTATGTGGGAGTGGAAAGGAGAGGTGCTCCATTGTTTGATATTGTGTTTAAATACATTGCATATGTATGAATGATTGTTTGGGAGGAGAAAGGGGATGGACTCCATTATAATTAAGTTGGTAGGAGTGTCCTGGATGAAAGTTCCAAAATTATACATGGGTGGCTAGCCCACGGACGAAATATTCGTAAAATGGCAATTGTAGTGCTTGTATAGCCTACGTTTACATGGGTCCCGTTTGACAGCTGCCCGTGGACGAAATTTCCGTGAAAGAAAAGTTTGAAGTGTTCATGCATAGTTGATGTGATTGTAGAACTAATGAGTTGAAGTCTCATTTGGATTGTTAAAGAAATAATGAAACTGGTCAATGTAATGAAATGAATGAAAATTGTTACCTTATGATTATATAAACTATGGATGTCTCTATCACTGACGTTGTGTATGTATAGTGTACTTATACCTTTGCTAACTTTCATGTATTGTTCTAGATGATTTCTACTGGGCTTTGGCTCACCCTATTTTGGAATAATATTTTCAGGTGTTGGTGACTTACCTCCACCAAGGCAATAGCTTGGAGGGATATGTCGGGGGCAAGAGCTTCTTTAATTTGAATTGTATATTTTTGTAAAGCCTAGGGCTAAATGTGTATGAGCTAGTCTCCTTTTGTGTAACCAAGTCAAGGCTTGGAAAGATGTAAGCCAATAGGGCATTTAATTATGTTAAACTCTTTTGCATTATTAACTTCATGTAATGAAATGACTATTTACTCTGATTTATGCTATCTTAAATATATGTTTGGGTTGTGTTTATTGTATTATTTTGGGGGTGTTATATCTTCTCTCTCTCTCTAAAATTCACCTTCTCTCTTAGATTTCATCTAGATTTGTCGATCTCCTCACCCTAGTGCCTTTGAGAAAAAGTTAGAGCATCTCAAGATCTACATTTTCATTCGAATAGAAGTGGGTTTCGGCGTTCTTAGAGTTTCTGTCTTGTGTTGCTCATCTTCTTCCTTTGAGGTAGGGATTCTTTCTACACCTTCATATGATATTTACCTTAGTTATTGTCTCTTGTGTAACAATGGTGTGATTTGGGGATACTTTAAACAAGCCTAGGGTTTGGGCATAAAAATGGAAAGAGGGGTTTTGGGTGAAGATGAAATAAATGCTTATGGGGTTTGAAAATGATGTTGTGTTATGTCTAATTTGTTGATTTTGGCACTTGGATAATATTTATAAAAAAAGGGGGAAAAATTGCCCTAATTTGATCAAATTATTATTTTGTACAAATAATTGGAATTGGCATTGAAAATGTGAAATTGAGAGGGTATTGATATGAATGGTGGGATTGGTTATGTATTAACTCATTCTTTGGAAGTTTTGAATAAACTATCTGTTTGAGATTGAATATTTGTCTAGAGATAACTGTATTGGGCTATCGGTGGAGGATAACTTTGATTGTTGTAGAAATTGCATGTGGATTAGGCGAATTGAAACTAATCTTTTGATGGTTGTCATTGAATATGACCGTGTTTATATACATTGTATATGTATGTTTGTTGGGAGTGGAAAGGGGATGTGCTCCATGCTTGACTATATGTTTAAATACATTGCATATGTATGGATGATTGTTTGGGAGGAGTGTAACGCCCCTAATAACCCAACACAAATTAGGTACATCAATCAACATCCATCAAGAATAATAGCAATTCTCCAACCTTTACATCATTAATCAATAAGGTTTGTACAAAAGTCCCACATGCGAATTATACATTCAATGATATAAAAATACATGAATCTATAGCATATAGAACATCAAATCCCAAAAATAAATAAAATGCCCTTAAGGGTTTACATGTTCCAAGGATTAAGCCCGGTTACACAAAAATGGTCTCTCAGACCCATACATGAATAGCCCTTGGCTAGCAAAATAAATCACAACAAAAATAGAGTCATTTACTCTTCACAAAAAAATGTCCACGCCCTCAACTCAGGGGGATCACCACATCTTTTTCTACACCAAAATCCCATAAGGGTGAGCATAAAGCCTAGTAGAGAATCCTCAACAAAGTATATACAGTTATGCAAGATTTCCAATATTAAATGCAAATGCCAGGCAATGCCAATTAAAAGAGGATTTCATTGGGTCACCATGTTCAACAATAGTTTGAAATCTCAACAATTTCGAAATTTACAATTTTATTCAATGGGGGCGGTAAATACGACTCAAGTAATCCCTAGGTTGGTGTCTACAAGTAGTCTTAACTAGCACTACCAAAAACCCCACTTTACCGGTTGCTAACCGGAACGGAAGTGGTACCTCCTCCGCGCGTGTTTTCGATTTTTCATCCCGGACACTCAAGCCAACTTTATCATTTCCATCTACACCTCCTATCCAGACTTACCAACGTATTTACCCCAAAAACATTTCCATAGTTTCATTTCATAACATTTCTTTCTCAATGAAAATATTTTCAAATCTCAATTCACAACTTGCATCAGTGTAATGATAGCAATGCCAACACAATATATGCTAAAACTCCATAATGATGTTGAAATAATCAATTAAATGAATATGCCATGCAATAATTATCATCACTACATAATGTTTCTCCATCGTCAACTCTCTCAACGATAATTCATCATAATTAAACTTTCCATTCCCCTTTCAACAATATCAAACATGATACCCATAATTCCATCTAATTTCATCACAATTAAATACTTCCACATTTCGTATTTAATCGACAATTTGCCATCTCATAACTTTGTCTACAATTTTAACTATAAATTTTCATCCCTATGTTTCACACATTCCATGCAATGCATTATTTCTTTTGTGGCATAACAACAAATTGGTTAATTTCATAGACCCCCAACCCATTTCAAGAACAAAATCCATAAATTTGGGTCTTTGACTAAGATGAGGTATCTCCTCAACTTTTAAAAGAACACACACATATTAAATATCATCTCTCATACAATGAGAGTGAAACCCTCTAGGATTAACTAAAAAGATTTGAGATATTGAAACCCTCTTATGAAAATCTCTACATTTTTGAGCCAAAAATCAAAACCTACATAATAACTTCAAGAAAAACCTTAAATCAACATCAACCTTGCAAAACATGTATATATAACTCAAAGAAGTCCTTACCTCAAGTTTGATAAAGAGATTTGATGAAACCCTAGAATCAAAAGTTGTCACGACCCCATCCCGCCCCTAGTAGAATAGTGCCATGATGGTTAGTAATCCGAGATTACCCAAGGCCAACTTACAAGATTCACACACAATCAGAGTATACATATGGGGCTTACAAGTGCAAAAGCAATAAATTTAAATCTAATTAGTCCATGAGAGCGGTGCATAGATTAAATGGAATGGCATACATCTTAACATAGTCTTACAGCTTGGATACAAATAAAATAAAGTATGAATTTTGAGTCTTGATCAAAAGGCTTCTCAAGCCAACATATACAAAAGAAATGAAATACAAAGCCAAGAAGCATAATCTTCAAGATATTGCAAAACACGAATCCAAAAACACATCGGCAAAACACATCTAGGCATTACCGCCTTCTTGCTCGTCACCTACATATATATAGAGAGGGTGAGCTTTGATACTCAGTGAATGATATTAGAAATAAAGGTTTGCATGATTGATATCCGAGATACTTGTCAAAACAATACATATAATAACTTGTACAAAGTCAAGGGACAAATCAAGTTCATCTATCAAATCTTTCAAAGCTTCAAGGGATGCTTACTAGCATCAATGTAGTACAAGGGATGACATTCCGGACAAACAAACCCACGCGGAAAACCGTCAGTGGAAAAACAAGGGTGCAGTTGCATTATAGTCCCCTGGCACTAAGGACTTTCAAGACAAGGGTGCAGTTACATTATAGTCCCTTGGCACTAAGGACTTTCCCAGAATGTCATCAAAACAAATACAATACATGATACAAAACTAGGGATAATCATTCATGCTTGATCAAATACTTTTCCAAAACAAAGCAAACAAAGCTTTTATCAAAACATTATAATATAGCTTTATTAAAAATACCACTCACATAGTTCTTCGGGTGAAGGAATTACAAGCAAGGATCCAAGGCCTACAAGCACATAACAAATCCCTTTGAATGCATTTCAATAAGACAAAGAGGGATGCTCAAAGATGGACATGAAATGCATTCTTAAAACAAGCTTTACATGACAGGAAAGGATCTCAGCATTTCTTTCAAAACCAAGTCAAAACAAAGAAAAACATGATGGGAGTTACAACACTGCCTTATTCATCTCAGATAAACATGCCGGGTACAAACCAGGTCTAGGCCGCCCACACCTCTTGGCCGAGGTGGGTTCCCGACGACCACATTCAAGGAAATGAAGTCTGGGAAAAATCTGGGTTTCCCTCTTGAAGAACATGAAGGGCATGAATGCTAAAATCATAACTTCTTTATTCAAAATCTGTGTTTTCATGAGGTGAGTTTGAAAACATGGACCTGGGTATCCATACTTGAAGATTTCGTGGAAACAAACACAAAAACATGGAACTTGTTACAAACTTTCGGATCAAAACATGGTTTTCTTTCAAGAACACAAGAACACCATTTTCTCTTTCTAAAACCAAACTTTAAATTAATGCACGGCTCATGAATCATGCTAGATCATGCAATGCAGATAGATGAACAAT
Organism: Camellia sinensis; assembly: GCF_004153795.1. Lineage (NCBI taxonomy): Eukaryota > Viridiplantae > Streptophyta > Magnoliopsida > Ericales > Theaceae > Camellia > Camellia sinensis. The sequence goes on along the minus strand of NW_021025642.1, from coordinate 552,609 downwards.
AACAATAAAAAGAGCAAATCAAGATTCTAACCTCAAAACACGGATCAAACGGCTCAAACTCTAAAGATCAAGCTTGGAAATCTAATCCCTCTCTAAGAACTCCTCTTCCTCTTCCTAGAGCTTCTCTCTCCTCAAGAACAAATACATGTAGCAAATGATATGTTTTACACTAGCCTGCTGACTTAACCCTCTGCTGGGACACGTGGCAATGCCAGATTGGATCTCCTCAAAAAGGTGGCTAACTGACAAGACAAAAGCATGACAGAGTGTAAGCAACAAGTAAGGTGACATGGGTACTTCGGCAGGTAATGATCTTGGCTAGGACAAAGCTTCGGCAAGTAGGGTTTCAATGATCTCGGCTAGGAAGGACAACACTGGGCCTAGCAGTGCCACACCTCAGCCTAGATGTGCCACACCTCGGTTTAGGTCATACCTTTCCAAGAACAAGACCACTTAGGTGCAAGGATAACTTCTCGGCCTAGATAATACACATCTCGGCCTTGGTGATGAACACCTCGGCCCAGATAATGACATCTCGGCCAATATGCCAGGGTGAAGGTGGAGTTCAACCAAAGTGGTTTCAAGATGGTCCTAGGTGTAAGAGGTTCAAAGGTGCAACCTAGGCTTAAGATGACCTCAGCTAAACAAACACCAAACAAGAAACAAAGTAACACTTATGCAAGACAAATCAAGGTTTGCAAATGCAACATATCAAGACAAGATCATGTAATAAATGCAAGCATGACTAGAGTAAAGTGAGGGTTGTTACAAAAGTCGTAGAAATTCGATCTTCACCATACAAAGTGAAGTTCTTGCTTTGCTCTCCAAGATTTGTGAAAAATGATGGATCAAAACTCAATGGATTGCAAGAAATCAAAGGTTCTTGGCGTTTGAAGAGAGTTTTTAGAGAGAAGGGGGAGCAAAAGTGTTTTTAGAGTGAGAAGGGAGGGCTAAAAGTGATACACAATCAGCCAAAAGAGAGAAAAAAAACAGAGTTCTCGGATCTAGCCCGTCCTGTACGTGAGGCACTTACCCCTACACGTGCAGAGCCTGCTTCCCGCATGTGCGACACTCCTCCTCCGCACTTGCCTCCGCACCTGCATATAATGCAGTGTACAGCGCAGAAACCTCCTAGATTCCCGCATGTGCGGTCTTATCTCCCACACATGCAGATCAACCCTTAGCCTAGAAAATTCCAACTTAAGTGTAAAATCCCCCGGATTCAACTTCAAGCCTCCCGAAACAAGTGGGACTCAAAATCGAAGTTAACAGAGACGAAAAATAGAGAGATAGATTTCAAAAGTGTTGAACCTAACACGCACAAAAGAGAGTAGGATGGTTTACGTACCCGGTCATCACAAGGAGAAAGGGGATTGGACTTCATTATAATTAAGTTGGCCGGAGTGTCCTTGGTGAAAATTCCAAAATTATACATGGGTGCCTAGCCCGCAGACGAAATATCCGTAAAATGGAAATTGTAGTGCTTGTATAGCCTACGTTTACATGAGTCCCGTTTGACAGCTACCCGCGGACGACATATCCGTGAAATGGAAGTTTGAAGTGCTTGTGCATATGTGTTGTGTGAATTGAAAGTAATTGAGTTGTAGCCTCAGTTCGGTTGTTGTGAAATAATGAAATTGACTCATGAATTGAGAAAGATAAGTAATCGAGATGTGAATTGAAATAAAATGGATTAAGACTTGAAATTGATAGTTTTTGAGTATGTAAAGTTGTGAAAAGTTTTACCACGAGCATTGTTTATGCACTTGTACTTATACCTTTGCTAAGTTTCATATACTGTGTTAGATGATTTCTATTAGGCTGTGGCTCACCCTATTTGGGAATAACATTTTCAGGTAATGATGGCATGCTTCCACCAAGGCAATGGCATTGGAGGGACCTTTGGAAAGCAAGAGCTTCATGTTTTGTTTATTTTGTATAGCCTAGGGCTAAATTTGTAATTGAGCGAAGCTCATTTTGTTGTAACCAAGGCAAGACTTGGAAAGGTGTAAGCCAATAAGGCATCTACTTCAGTCAAACTCTTTTGTATCATTGACTTCATGTAATGAAAGGACTATTCACTCTGATTTATGCAATTATTGTTATATGTGTTGGGATGTATCTATTGTGTATTTTGAAGGCGTTACAACTAATCACCACTTTGTTGCTAACCGAAAGGCACGTGGTACCTCCTCCGCGCATGTTTTCAGTCTTTCACCATGGACACTCAGGCCAACTTAATCAATACCAAACTACACCCTGTATCCGAACTTACCAATGTATTTATCCCAAAACAGTTCAAGATGTTCTTGTTTTATAAAACAATTCCTTTCTCAAAGCAATAATTTTCCAATGCAAGATTCAAAATCAATTATAACAAGATCAAATGGAATGGCAATGCAAAATGTAACAATGCATTAATATAGTTTCATTTTCAATTCCACCACACAATCCTTTATTGTCATCAATTTCCACATCTCTTGTCCAAGTAACATCATACCACATTTTCCAAGAGACAAAATAACAATGTCAAGCTTCGAAAAATCAACAATTCCCATTCCTCCATGAAAATCCATGATTTGATACAAGTATAGTAATTTCTCCATCAATTATTTACCATGATAATTTATCAAGTATAAATTTCAAAAAAACTCGACATTTTTCCCAAAATCCCCAAATTTCTAGTGTTTCCACAAAAACTAGGTTTTTGTTCCATTTTTGAAAAGATTGTTTCCAAAACAACAACACACTCTAGAACATGGCTCATACTCTCAAAAGTTTTGGGAGAAATAGACAAAATCCACCTTTACAATCATCTATGGTTCATTAACCCAAAATCATAGCTCAAACATGCAAGAAATACCCCAAACATGCATAAACTTGCAAATATATATAGATATATATAACTCCAAGAATGTCCCTACCTCAAGTTTGGAAAAGGAAGGAGATAAAAACCCTATAATTCAACATTGGAGAAAACTTGATTCAATCGATGTAAACGTAGCCCTCATCGCCCTCTTCAATTTGGATAAAAAAGCCCTATCAATTTTTGAAGGTTTTTGCTAAATCTTAAAGAGAAGTTTGGATTTGGGTGTGTTTGTAAAGAGAAGGAAGATAAAAGATGAGTATAAAGAAAGAGAGAGAGAGAGAGAGAGAGAAGTGAAAAAGTGTCTAAAACACATTTTTGGCATCAGTTTTGACGAAAAGAGCTCAAAATTCGAGACAGATGCACCGAAATCTACAGGAGCAGTTTGAATTCCGCACAAGCGAAATTCCAAATCCGCACGAGTAGATTCTGATGCCTTTACTAGCGGTTTGGTCTAAAGAAAAACCCCAGTTTTGCCACAAAATCTACACGAGCGGAATCCCAATTCTGCACAAGCAATTTCTGACCCGAAGAACCCTATCTTAATCTGCTCGAGAAGTTTTTGCCAGAAGAAGACAAAATTGATTTCGCACTTCGAAACAAGTTCCTTTGCCCAAAACGCAAATTTTTTAACCCAAAAAAGTCAAGAGAGGTTAAGTAAGAGCATAAATGAATTTTCAATGACCCAATAAGATAAACAAAACACCGAAAGTAATGCACACTATCTTACTACTGAATACCAGTCAAGTCCAAGACCCGAGACATCACATATTACAACCTACATGTAAGTCCCCCAAATTAATTTTACTGAAAAATCAAACTTATAAAAAAAAAATAACAGAAAATTATATTGATAGTCCTTGTGTTTGATCCTTACGTTATTTTGGTCCTTATAATTTTAATTAATTAGATTTTCACACTGAATTTAAGATTGTGTCTCAATTTAGTCCAATTGAATACAATTGTTAGCATTTTTTAATAAAAAATAAGCACATAAGTGGCATGTGTCATGAATTTAAAAGAAAAATTACAAGTCTACTAAACTCAGTGAGTTAACCTCAATCAATTCGGTGATAATTTTTTTATCAAAAGCACTAATGGTATTATCAATTGGATCAAATTGACATAAAATCTAAAATTAAGGATCAAAATTGAGCCAATTAAAAATATAGGGACTAAAATTACAGTAGTGACAAAATGTAAGAACTACCGATGTAATTTGCCTAAAACATAACCTTATGGTTATCCAATCAAGATTATTAAAGAGTTACTTAAAGCGCATAGACAATATTATGAAATTTATTAATAAAATCAAGTTAGTGACATTGAGGAAAGACTTTCACGCTATGTTTTCTAAAGAGGTAAAGTGGTTTTGTCTCAAATCACAAAGGGTAAAATGAATTATACCCTCTTATTTATATTTCTCTTATATTTTCCATTCTCTTTTCAAATTCTTTTACCAATTCATGATTCAAACACAATTTTCTTCATAATACAATGACAATTACATTTGTTTACCAAAAATTATATATCACCTCATATGTTAGCATTTTATTATTAACAATCAAAATGAGCAAGTGTTGGGACTAATTACTTCAATAAGACTATGGATTCAAATCCTATGAAAAAAATTTAACATATTTTATGTTTCTCTCATTATGAGGATTGTATTATGTGATTGTTGAGTTAGGTGTGGTTACTATACGTAGTGATATTGTTAGGTTAAGCTAGTCATAGTAAACTATTTTGTTACGTTTCAATCAACACAACCTTAATACAAATTTTACCAACCAATCAATCACCAAGATATGTGTTGACGATTCAATTGCCCCATTAATATTCTAAAAAATATTTTTGCCATTTACCCATTTGAGATTTTGTTTTTGCTACTAAAGAATTTTCACCTTGATTTGTAACGCCTTCAAAATAATACATAAAACCCAACATTTTCGACATGCATTGATGTAAGAGAATAAAGCATCCTTCCATTCATCAGAGTAGTTAAGTACAAAAAATATTACATGTTGACAACAAAAGTAAATGCCCTATGGGCTTACAATTTTCCAAGCCAACACTTGGTCACAAAAGAGAGTACTAATTCAAATACACTTTAAGCCCTTGGCTTGAATTTACATGTAATATCCAAATAAGAAAATAACCAAAAAGAGTCTTCAACTCCAAAACCTTCCAAGCTATGTCCTTGGAGGTAGCATATCACCTGAACCTGAAAATGGTGTCCCATATAGGGTGAGCCACAGCCCAGTAGAGATATACTAAACCAAATATAAGCAATGACTAAAACAACAACATTTGATAGATGGTTAACACTTATAAACCAATTATATCACAATACAGTTCCATGACAATTATGTCCATGTTACGTTTCACTTTCTTTTACTTATCTAAATCATTTTATATACATGGCTCAGAACTTGGCCAAACAATTCAATGAGACTATAACTCATATACCAACACTTCCATATTTCACGATAGATACACATATTTGATGCATCATTATCATATTAAAACACTTCCATACTTCACAAATGATACACAGATTTACTGTATCAATACTTCAATTTAATACACATATTTGCTGTATTAATGGAGTCCATCCCCTATCTCCTCCCAAACAGGTTTGAGAGTCCATCCCCTATCTTCCCTCAAACCATGGAGTACATCCCCTATCTCCTCCCACACAATACACATATTCCAAGTATATAAACAATTATCATACACAAGGATAATTCAATACACATATTTGATGTATTATTCCAATCGTCATATTCAACGACATATTCAATGTGATTAGTTTCAGTTTTCCCTAATAACATATAGTGTCTACAACAATCAAGACTATCCTCCACCGATAGCCCAAAGCAGTTATTTCTAAACAGAAAATAAATGCATTAAACAAATATAATATCAACATTTACATAGGTGAGTCATAAATTAATCCAACTACACCATTCAATCCCATAACTTCCCAATTTCACAATTTCCAATTCAATCTCATATTTCTCCAAATTAATTATACCAATTAATTTATCACATAACTAGGGCATTTTTCCCTAATCCACAATATCAACCCTACGGTTCATTTTCATCAATAATACAACAATAATTCCATTTCTCAGTGTCTTACCTACATATGGATTTTATTATTTGAAAACCCCTCTTTTATAAATTACACAACCCTAACTTTTTCCAAAATTACCCAACATCACCAACTAATCAAAATGATCAAAATTTAAGACAAAACTCATAAGATGGAGTAAGGTAGCCATACCTCGAAATGGAGAGACCAAATGGAGAAGATGGCGAAAATCCAAAGTGCTCCAAACCCACAAATTTTCAGATTAAAAGGAAGCCCAAGTCACCCTCTATCTTTCTTACAAAGAGGTTAGGGTAGAAACACACTATAAGTAGATCAATCCCTAGAGAGAAGGTGTATAGAGAGAGATAGAGAGAGGACGAATCTAGGGTTTGAGAGCAAAAGGAGATGAAAAAGTGAAGTGTAATCCCGCTGCTGTCAATTGAAATACACCAGGCTTGCTCGAGTGAAGGAGTGGTCGCTCAAGCGACCAGACACAAAGGATACTCGCTCGAGCATAGAAAGCCTCGCTTGAGCCAACAATTCGAAGCATCAGGCCTGCAACCCAGAAGCACGCTCGAGCGACAGAATACTCGCTCGAGCGACAGAATGCTCGCTCAAGCGAAGAAACCCAAAACATACAGCTCGCTCGCTCGAGCAAAGGAAAGCTCGCTCGAGCCAAGAAATGCAACTCTCAGGTCCAGAACCAGACGCAGACGCAAGCTTGAGCGAAGGACTTCTCGCTCGAGCCACCAGATACAAAACTCAACTCTCGCTCGAGAGAAGGAACCCTGGCTCGAGCGAAGGATCTAAAACATAGAGCTCGCTCGAGCGAGCGAAGGACCAAAATTTTGGGCAGCAACCATTTGCTCCCAATCACACCCAACCTGTAACAATCCTACCCAAAACATCCTATAACTCAAATACAAAGTATTGAAGGACGGAAACAAGATATACTCAACATTCCATACCACGGAACCTAAGCCTGGGATACAATAATGAATGGAGGGAAAACCGGGGTCGCTATATGATTAATGCAGTTACAAGTGCTTTCAATTCCCTTTCGGTAGCTTTTTATTTGGCCTAGTGGTTATGTAGCACTATTTTATAACATGACACTTTTCTTTGTTTACGAAAAACCTAGGTTAAAAATTAATGTTTATAACTTAAAGAAAAAAATAAAATTATTCCAAGTAATTTAAGTAATTATTTGCTAAATAGTAGTTTACTTGAAAATATGCTTTTATAAACATTAGATTATGTGTCATTTTTTAAAAATAAATCTTGTAATCAAGATCACAAAAGACTTATCAAATAGTTTTAGTGGAGGGTTCATTATTGATGTAGAGCAAATAGTTAAAGAATTTTGGAAACAATTTGACGAGTAAAAAGAAAATAAAAAGTTAAATTGGGAGTAAAAACGTAACTTTTGTGATGAGCTTGGAATCCTCCCAAATTTCGTATCTTCCTTGTGGATTTAAAATATTATCCATCTACTATAATGATATGCAACCTTATGTAATATTTTTCGCTGTGTACACAATGCATTTGCACTTAGTTCCTTTACTTTAAATTGTAACAAGAAAATTCTTAAACTTTAAGTTAAGTTTCAATGTTATTCTTTCATCCACTAGCATTAATAAAATTGACAAAAAAATTGACATATGAGCCACACATGATATTTTTCTTGTCAAACGTCTACATTCTCACCAAAAACTTATTTTGAACATTTCACTTTTAATTGTATCCTAATGTTACATGTAAGTTAGTTATAATATGTCTCATTAATATTGTAACGCCCCAAAAGTCTCTCCGACATAATCTAGTTACATCGACTAACATTCATTTTAGATTAATAGCAATTCCCAAAATCATCATGACATTGATCCTTAAATTTTGTACAAAATAGTCCCACATGCGAATTATACATTCAGTGATATGAAATACATGAATCTATAGCATGTAGAATGTCAAATTCAAAAGTAAATAAAATGCCCTCAAGGGCTTACAAATTCCATGGCTTAAGTCCGGTTACACAAAAATAGTCTCTCGGAGTCAAACAATTATAGCCCTAGGCTTACAAAATTTAATCACAACAAAACAAAGCCTTATGCTCTATATACATGTATCCACGCCCTAGATTGGCAAGTTCACCACGTCTTTTCCTGCACCAAAATCCCATAGGGGTGAGCATAAAGCCCAGTAGAGAATTCTTAACAAAGTATATACATTTATGCAAGATTCCCCCAATATGAAATGCAAATGTCATGCTATGCCTTTTAAAGAAAGATTACGTTTTTCATCTTCTGAACACCATCATGCTCAATGATAATTTGAATTCTCAACAATTTAGAAATTTACAATTTATTTCAGAGGGGCGGTAAATACGACTCAGGTAATCCCAAGGTTGGTGTCTGCAAGTAGGCATATCTAGCACTACCAAAAACTGCACTTTATTGGTTGATAACCGGAAGGGAAGTGTTACCTCCTCCGCGTGTTTTCGGTCTTTCACCCCAGACACTCAGGCCAACTTAATCAATTTCATCTACACCTCCTATCGGGACTTACCAACGTATTTACCCCAAAACATTTCAATAAATTCATTTCACAACGTTTCTCTCTCAATGTAAATGTTTTCAAATCTCAACTCAAAACTTGCAACAATGCAATGTTAGAAATGCCAATACGATATACGCCAAAGCTAAATAATAATCTTGTAATAATCATTTGAATGAATATGCAATGCAATAACCGTCATCACTACATAATATTTCTCCATCATCAAATTTCCCAACGATAATTCATCATAATCAAACTTTCCACTCTTCTTTCAACATTATCTAGCATGATACCCATAATTTCGTTTAAATTCATCAACGAATGAATACTTTTCATATTTCATGTTAAACTAACAATTTGTTACTTCATAACTTTATCTACAATTTCAACTACAAATTTCCATCTCCATATTTCACACATTCCATGAAACTCTTCATTTCTACAATGGCAAAAGATATCTTCCGTTTCATTCTTCCATTGTGACATAACAACAAATTGATCAATTTTATAGACCCTCAACCCATTTCAAAAATCCATAAATTTGGGTCTTTAGCTAAGATTAGGTATCTCTTCACTTTTTTAAAAGGATACACACACACAGAAAACATCCATTCTCACACAATTAAGATGAAACCCTCAAGGATTAACTTAGAAAGATTTGAGATTTAAACCCACTTTTGAAAATCCCTATATTCTTAAGCCAAAAGTCAAACTTTTATAATATCTTCAAGAAAACCTTAAAATTAACATCAACCTTGAAAAAACATGTATATATAACTCAAAGAATTCCCTACTTCAATCTTGTTGAAGAGATGGGATGAAACCCTAAAATCGAAAGTGTAGAACTTCGATCTTGACCGCACAAAGTGAAGTCCTTGCTCTGTTCTCCAAAACTTGTGAAAGATAAAGGATCAAAACCCAAAGGATTGCAAGAAATCAAGGGTTTTGAGTGTTTGGTGAGAGTTTTTAGAGAGTAAGGAGGAGCAAAAGTGCTTTTAGAGTGAGAAGGGAGTGTTTAAAAGTGATATACACTCAGCCAAAAAGAGAGAAAAAAATAGAGTTTTTGGACTCAGCCCGCCCTGCACGTGCAGCATTGATCCCCGCACGTGCGGCACTCCCCTGCACCTCTCCTCAGCACCTTCCTTTTAAGCAGAATGAAACCCAAAAACTCCCCTGCCTCCTGCACGTACGGCCCAAGGCCCCGCACGTGCAGCACAGCCCTTCAGTCCAGAAAAATTCCAGCTCAACCCTAGGCACTCCAAATCCCACCCGAGCCTTCCGAAACACGTGAAACTCATAATAGCAATAAATAAGAAATGAAATTTTTTGAGAAGGATTTTTCAAAACAACAATCCAACGGTCAAACCAAAACCTTACACTAAAATCCAATGCTATAACAATAGTAAACCGAGGTTAATCAGAGAGGAACAAATGAATAACATGACCGGTCATCACAAATATCAAATGGATGGAAAAATATATAGAAACTTAATGAGGCTAAATTTTATAAAAAAAAAATACCTAAACAATGTAATCTGTTATTTCAATTCACCCCCTACAATATAAAAATTGAATTTAAATTACACAATTAAAAAAAAAAATCTATATAAAAATTCTAGATGCATAATTTTATTGTCATTGAAGATTTCAAGTCAAAATTAAAGAAGACTAGCTTAAAACTCATATTTGAGAAGACTTTCTATGCAAACTTTTATGAAAGCTGTAACACCCTCAAAATAATATTACAAATCCAACTCATAAGAGAAGTAATAACAGAACGATATGTTTTCATTCATCAAAGTTTGTATTATAAAAGATAATACATGCAATACATATTCATGAATGTTCATCCTGAATCTATAGCATGTAATACCAGTTAATAATCAACAAAATAAATGCCCTACGGGCTTTTATCTTTCCAAGTCATTGCTTGGTTACAATAAAAGGGAGTCATAAGCTCTGTACATATAAAGCCCTAGGCTTGAACAAACAATAAATACAAAATAACATAAAAAGAGCCTTCGACTCCAAGGTCCTCCCAAGCTACGTCCTTGGAAGAGGCATGTCACCGGTACCTGAAAATAGTTTCCCAAGTAGGGTAAGCCAAAGCCCAGTAGAAACAATCTAACACAATATATGAGAAGTAACAAGATATAAGTATGATGCACATGTTCATTATCCATTGATAAAATCTTTATAACTTTATTCCAAAGCCATGTTATACCAAACTCGCTTCTCAGTTCATTCATTTTGGTTCATTAGATACATCCACTTCATTAATTCCACCAAATGGAGGATACACCTCACAGGTTTCCAACAGATAAAATCATCATACAATGCATTCAGTTCTATTTGCCATTTTACGGAAATTTTGTCTGCAGAAATCGGCACCCATGTATACAAATGGTTTTCGGGACTTTTACCTTAGACACACAGGCCAACTTAGTTCAATGGAGTCCATCCCTTTTCTTCTCCTCAAAACATGGAGTACATTCCCTTTCTCCTCCCAAATATCATACATATACAATGTATATTGTCACGCCCCACTTTTTATTACTCGGATTCTATTACCAAAACCATTATTATAAATTCAATTTTAGAGATAGCATACAGAAGCTCGTTCTATTTACAAGGAATACATAAATAATAATTCTCTCATTCGAATATAAGATGAATGCAACAGGAGTATAACCAAATAAATTGCCCGAAGGCTTACATCTAAAAAAAAAATAGATAAAGGGCTCAACCCTTTTACACAAATGGCATTCTGCCAGCAAATAAAAGGCCCTATGGCCAACAGATAAAGAAGATCCATGACCTTGAAACACTTCTCCATGTTCACCTGAAAAAGATTAGCAACGTGGGATGAACATAAAGTCTAGTAGGGATCTCAACATGATCCTCAACAATAACAACCTATAGATAGCTATGATCATGAATGCTTAGTCTCATACTGTATAAGTAATGTGATGGTCTATATAGAAATATACGCATATAAGTACTTTTCTCAAAATCATTCATTTCATTCCATAACGTAAGCAATTCACCCTTCTTTCTTCTTATTACCTCTTGCCAAGACTTATCTGATAGTGACAATTTTCTGAAAGTAAGAATTTCACCAAAAACCTTTTACAATTTCTCACCCTTTTTAGACCTGCACCTGATTTGACTTTTCAAAAACATGTTCACGAATATCCGATATCTTTCACATTACTCATGTCTACTTCCCACACATTCATGCCCATGCAAGTACACCTTTAGTACGAAAGGAAACACAATAAGCATCCAATAACTATCTACTTCTACAATTTAGGCAATCCGGCCTTCCAAAAACCACAACCATCATAACACATGACATACTCAAATATACCGAAGCGATAATAAATAAATTCCACTCTGCTTGCCTCTAGCACAGTAAGCCAATGATACATCTTTCCACATTGAAATGCCAATTTACCAGACACCTGCTGGAAGGTAATGGTACCTCTGCCAATTCTCCAAGCGCTAGCTGGAAGGTAATGGTACCTCTCATTCTCAGTGCAGTATACATTTTCCAAAACACCACTTTATACTACAAGCATAGACAACTCGAGTGTATTACAAACACGTAATCATTGCAACACCACAATGTCATCCTCCACCAATGACCAAGGAGAAAACCTCTAAACACAATATATTAAATACATGCAATACAATCATCCAATTCTTTTGAGGCATTAAATCCAACGACACAATAATGTTTTAATGTTTTCAACTCTTGCCAAGGTTCTTTGATATTTTGCAAAAGAGTTCTAATTACCTCTACCTTTTCAAGGTCAATCTCCACAATTCCCAATTCACAATATACCAATTATCTATATATATTTACATATAAAATAAATGAGGTGCGTTTCCTTCATTTAACCAAAATTTCAATCCACAGATAAAATGGCCATAATCCGCTCAATTTCAACTCAACAAAGGTATTATCCAACATCTCAAATCTCATGATTAACTCCCTTTTTAGCAATTGCAAGCTACCAATTTGTTATACTCAACCATGTACAACCCAACACAAAATAAATGTCAAAACTCATGAGACTAAATAAATCTCAAATTAATCAACAATTCATCACTTAAATCCTTTAGTTCACAACATGATGATTTCACCGCTTCACCCCCTTTTTACCCATTATTCATTTTTACAAAAATTAGGGCTTTGCCTCCCTTTAAACATGAACAAGTTAAACACTCCCCAATTTAACCCAACAACAATCAATTTCCCAAATCTCAACCTCAAACATCCAAACTTAGATCCCCCTTTATGATTTTCCAAAAAGATCCATAACAACATAGTTTTTACACAATAGTATATACCATATGTCTATCTATAAAAAAAAAGGTATTGAAAAAGATCAAAGAAATCCCTACCTCAAAGAGAGAAGAAGAGAAAAGCCAAAAATCAACTTAGCTGGAATTCGATCTCCACCGGTCAAGTCGAAGCCCTTAATATGCTCATCATTTTGGTATAAGGGACTAGCATCAAAATCTCAACGGATCTTTGGGATCAAAAGAAAATGTAAACATTTGAGAGTTTGGGTAAAGAGGGATGAGAGAAAAAGAGAGAAAAGATTGTAGAGAGAGAGATATATTCTGAAATGAAAGGGAAAAGGGCAAATGATCAATACATAGCTGAACAGCACAAAAAATGAAGTAGATCACGCGTCTGGCCTCACGTGCAGCGCCTTCTCCCGCACGTGCGGAGCATCCTCCCGAACATGTGGCTCTCACCCCCGCACGTGGGGTCATACCCCGCACCTCCTCTCTGCACCTGCATTTATTGCAGTCTACCACACAACTCTACCCTGCTTCCCTCACGTACAGCCTCACCTCCCACACGTGTGGCCCCTCTCCCGCATGTGCGGCTCTGGCCCTCCAGCCTGGAAAATTCTCGGCTTCTCCCCTAACACTCTGCAGTCGACCTCACACTGTCTGAGACAAGTGAAAACTCAAAATTTGAAACAAACAAGGGCGAAAATTTTTAAAGAGAAGTTTTCAAAAACAATGAACTCAACTGTTGACAGGACCACACTTTGGAATCCGACATTTTAATGAAGATAAATCCAACATAACCCAAGAGAACAAGGCAAAATACGCACCGGTCATCACATATATCACCCATAATCATATTCAATGATAGTGCTAAAGGGATTGGTTTCAGTTTTCCTAATCCACATGCAAGGTCTACAACAATCATGGCTATCCTCCAACGATAGCCCAAAGCAGATATTTTTAAATAGATATGCAATCTCTATAACAGATAAATCATCAAATTTCCATAGGTGAGTGATTAAACAAATCCAACATCACCATTCATGTATACATCCTCCCAATTTCACATTTTCCATACTAATTTCGTTATTTATAAAAAACAATTATTCACGACATTTTAGGGCAAAGCTCCCCATTTTTCAAATTATTAACCCAAAGGCTAAAATCAACTATTTTAACACAAGATGACCTCATATCCTAACCCCATAACCATTTATAGAACCCCCACATAGAAATCCCTTTTTTCAAACTTGAATCCAAACCCTAGGTTTGCTCAAACACCCCCAAATCTCACCATCTTCACACAATAACCTATAACCAAGTTAAAACCCATATTAAGGTGTAGAGAGTCCCTACCTCAAAGAAAGAAGATGAGCCAAGCAAGAATGAAACTTCAAAGATGCCGAAATCAAAGTCTATTCGGGTCAAAATGGAAATCTTGAGGTGCTCACTCTTTTTGACAAAGGCGAATGGGTTAAGGAATTAGTAGAACTAGATGAAAATCTAGAGAGAAGGCAAGTTTAGAGAGAAAGCGTCTCAACTTTAGGGTTTTAGAAGGATTTAGATTTGAAAAGTGATATAAAAAGTCATTCTTGCGATTTGATATACGCACAGTCCGCTCGAGCGCAAGAGTTAAGGCTCGAGTGTCAGACACGATAAGTTTTCCCGCTCAAGCACAGAATACACACCTTTAGTACTATTGCAAACAACAGACAAACCACTCGAGCGCAACAAAGGCCGCTCAAGCGCCCACCCGCTCGAGCATAGGAAATGTCGCTCGAGTGTAGAATACACTTGTAGCACTTGTGTCCTTTAAAGCTTTTGGTAAGTGTATTTGAACCTTTTATTTTATTTTGGGAATCTTTGGTGTTGTTGTACCTTAGTTTTGGAGGTGTACAAATTGATTTAAACTTGTTGGGATTGCTCATTAACGCTTGCTCGTGTTGAAAAGTTGTTTGGAAACTTGAGAATCATGTTCTGGGGTCGACACCGGTCTTCGTGGCGTCGACACCGTCTCTTTTGCTGGCCACAAGGGTCGACACCAATATGGGAAGGGTTGGCCCTTGTTCAGAAATTGCTCACTGCATTTTGGTGTCGACACCAACCTGGGGAGGGGTTGACACCTGCTATACTGTCAAACTTAGTGTTCCAGCTTTTTTTCTTGGGGGTCGACACCAGTGTTGTAGAGGTCGACACCTGCGACGTTTTTCCAGATTTTTCTGTCGGTTTGGGGCCTACTTTTGAGGGGTTTTGACTAGATATTTTGGGTTGACTTTGGGGCTTATTTCTAATTTTACCTAGTGCTATAAATAGGCTCTTACTTAACCCCTTTCTTTATGTTTTCTTCCCTTTTCTCTCTCTAAACCGTAAGACTCTCTCTCTATCTTTCTCAAAAAGCACTTTTCACTCATAGATCCTTAGATCTACTTGCTTGAAGGCCTCTCCTCACCTTGCTCCTTTGAGATACATTGTAGAGCTTGTCGAGGGCTTCATTTTGATCGGAGCAAAACGTCGTTTCTCCTCCGTCGACTTTTGGGTTTTTCTTCATTCTTCCTCTTCTGAGCTTGAGGTAGGAATATTCTACTCTCCTATATGGGTTTTAACATAGATATTGTCATCTTGTATAAATGGTGTGATTTGGGAAGGTTTTTGGTGAATTTTTGGTTGGTTTCTATATATGTAAAAAAGGGGTTTTCTATTTGGGTTCCTTATAGGCACGAGAGGTCTTGAACATGTTTTGACTTGAGAAGAATTGATGAAATTTGGTCTTTGGTATAATATTTGATAAAGGGATAGAATGCGCTAATTTGAATTATATACATTATTTGTGTGTAAATAATGAAATCAATGTGGAAATATGAAATTGATTTGAGAATCATGAAATTGGAGGAAATTGTGATTAAATGGTGTAGTTGGATTAATAAATCACTCACCTATGAAAAATGTAATAAATTATCTGTTGAGAAATTTATTTATCTATTTAGATATATCTGTTTTAGGCTATTGGTGGAGGATAGCCATGATTGTTGTAGAAGCTGCATGATGATTAGGTAAATTGAAACTAATCGATTGGAACATGGCATTGAATATGACGGTTGGACGTAAACATTGTATATGTGATTGAATTGGTCATTGCATATGACAACGTGTTTAAATACATTGTATATGTATCTTTGTTTGGGAGGGGATAGGGAATGGACTCCGTAGATAATTAAGTTGGCCGGAGTGTCCAGGGTGAAAGTCCCAAAATCTTTTATATATTTGGGTGTCGGTTCCCTCGGACGTAGTTCCGTAAAATGGCAAGGAAATGAAAGTGTTTGAATGATGTTTATGATTGAAGTGTTATTAATATGAGTTGTAGTCTCAGCATGAATTGTTTGGGTAACAATGATCTACGTTATTGAATTGGCGTGGATAAATAAATGGAAGTGGTTTGAAATATAATTGCAAACGTTGATTGGTTATGGAAAGGGTGTAAGTGGTTTACAAATGTTAAACATTTATCGAATGCTGATGTTTTAGTTGTTTCTCATATACTGTTTAGCATATCTCTATTGGGCTTTGGCTCATCCTACTTGGGACACCATTTTTCAGGTACAGGGGACATGCCACCTCCAAGGACATAGCTTGGGAGGTTTAGGAGTTGAAGACTCCATTTTGTATATTTTGTTTGGTGTTAAATGTGAATCCAAGCCGAGGGCTTTTTATGTATAAAGTTAGAACTCTTCTTTTGTTGTAACCAAGTGATAACTTGGAAAGTTGTAAGCCCCTAGGGCATTATTTTGTTGCTAACATGTAATATCTTTTGTAAAGAAGACTCTGATGAATAAATATGTAATATTTCTTCTATGTTCATGGATTTTATGAATACTTGTTTTACTCTGTATTTTGAGGGAGTTACAACACTCACTGAGAGTTTGCAAAGCATGCTTGAGCGCAAGAATGGCCACTCAAGCGAAGGAGCAAAAATCTGGGCATTAAAGGTTTGGAAAAGCAAGTAACCAAACACACCACTACAATGCAATAACCACATTTAAGGAGGAATAAGGAGGAAAAGATAAGAACAACATTTAGAAACCATGAACTCGAGTCTGGACTACCACAAGTGTCGGGTCAAAACCGGGATCGCTATAAAAGCTGCTGAAAAATCAAAGCATGTGGGGTAGGTTTTTTAAATACTGAGAGACACACATCAAAAAAATTCTAATTTTTTATGCTTCCAATTAAGTTCCAAATTTTCTATGACTCTAAAAAGTCATGGATTTCTTTTTCCACATAATTTAATTTCGCTTACAAAAATCCATCTAAAACTTTTCAACAATCCATTTTTTTCCATATAAAAAGAATTGTAATTAGGGTCACTAAAGATTGTTATTTGGCCTAATAATAATAATAATAATAATAATAATAATAATAATAGTGTACAATTTATTGTAAATTAAAAATTGCTAATCTCAAAATAAAGGTCACCCAACTTTTAGAAATCTACTCTTTTTTTTTTAAACTTATTTAAGTTATTTCTACTTAATAAAAAAGAAAAAATTGTGCCAAACATAAGCAAAAGTTGTATCAAACAGTCTGGCACATACTGCTAGAATACAAAAAACTATAAACAACTCAAATAGGCAGGCAAAAAAGAAATTTACCCATAACATCTTCAGCAAAAAAAATAAATTCCCCTAAAAGTAAAAAGCAAAAAAAAAAAAAAAAACAAAAAAAAACAAGAGTTGAA
>NW_021025642.1:494762-521771 GCF_004153795.1 Camellia sinensis | reverse complement strand
TGGGAAAGTTATGGAAATATGAAATTGAGTTGAAAGTTATGAAATTGGGAAGTTATGAGAATGAATGGTGTAAGTTGGATTGATTAATCACTCACCTATGAAAATGTTGATAATTTATCTGTTTGATATATTTATTTATCTGTTTAGAAATAACTGCTTTGGGCTATCGGTGGAGGATTGTCTTGATTGTTGTAGACACTGCATGATGATTAGGTGAATTAAAACTAATCAACTGAGTTATGTCATTGAATATGACTGTTGAATTAACACATTGAATATGTGCCTAGATTGATCATTGTATATGATAAAGCGTTTAAATACATTGCATATGTATCTTGTTTGGGACGAGATAGGGGATGTATTCCATGGTTGGGGAGGAGATAGGGAATGTACACTCAAACCTGTTCGGGAGGAGATAGGGGATGGACTCCGTTGATAACTAAGTTGGCCGGAGTGTCCAGGGTGAAAGTCTCGAAACCTTAATTACGTTTGCATAACATAGATGATTGAAGTATTGATAATATGAGTTGTAGTCTCATTTTGAACTGTTCGGATAAACAATGAACCATATCTATGAATTGGTTTGCATAATGAAACGGAAAGGGATTAAAATATGGTTGTGAATATGAATTGGTTATGGAAGAGATGTACGTTGGTTTATATGAGTTAAACATTTATCAAATGCTAATGTTTTAGTTAATTCTCATATTATGTTTAGCGTATCTCTACTGGGCTTTGGCTCACCCTATATGGGACATCATTTTCAAGTACAGGTGATATGCCGCCTCCAAGGATATTGCTTGGGAGGTTTAGAAGCTGAAGGCTTATTTTTGTAGTTACCTTTTTGTATTACATGTACTTCAAGCCAAGGGCTTGATATGTTAAGAGTTAGAACTCTCTTTTGTTTTAACCAAGTGTTGACTTGGAAAGTTGTAAGCCCGTGGGGCATTTACTTTTGTTGTCAGCATGTAATATTTTGTACTGAATACTCTGATAAATGAAAAGATGTTTTATTCTCTTATGTCTATGGATGTCATGAATGATTGGTTTATATGTATTTTTTTTTTAGGGTGTTACAACTTGGTATCAGAGCATACCAGGTTTGATTACTTTGGGTACGTGAGAAGTGATTAGTACCACAATGGGTTTGTCTCACTTGTTAGAGACTATGTATGATGTTATGTGCTTATGTGATAACATGTTTATATGACTATATGGGTATGGGATTTAGTTTCTAGGATGTTGATTGGATCCTTGGGTTTCTGGGAGTCCTGTTTGAAAGGCACTTGATCACTGCCGTTTCTAACTAGAACTCTAGCAACGCCACGGGATGGTCACTATCCGAAAATGAAATTCGTAAGTATTTATGTGATTATGTGCTTACGTGGAGTGAATTATTATTGTCCATTGCATTAGGACGTGAGTGAAATAGCTTCGGCACATTTGTAAATGTGTTAATGTCTTTGTTACCTTTATTAGGATGTCAGGACAAGGATGTGGTGGTAGGCATGGTAGGCCTAGGAGGCAGGAGATGCCTATACCGGATGAAATTCTGACACATGAAGAGGGAGTTGGTCAGGCCAACGTGGCCGAGCCAGTAGGACAGTAGGCCATGGGCGCTGTAGACACCCTATTTTTGCGTCTACAGGCGCTTTAGCCTGCGAGATGGCAGGAGCTTTGAGGGAATCCATGGACATTCTCAAGGCTAAGAATCAAGTCTAGGCCCATGTAACTGAGGCAGGGCAGTCCTTTCTGAAGAGGGAGTTCTTCCGGTCAAATTCGGACGAGTTTTTGGGAGATCCTAAGGAGCCACTAAAGGCTGAGGAGTGGTTGAAGCAAATGACGAAGACATTTGAGATGCTTGACATCGAAGACGGGAGCTTGAGAGTGACCTTGGCGTCCTTCCAGCTGAAGGGAGACGCGGGTTAGTGGTTGAAATATGCGCGAGGGCGCATTGGAGGGACTTGGGAGGCCTTTGTTGAAGCTTTCCAGGACAAGTACTTGCCTGCTACGGTGAGGGAGAAGTTGAGGGATCAATTCTTCAAGTTGGTGCAGCTGAACACCCCAGTGGCCGAGTTTGAGGCCATCTTTACTAGCTTGTCTGGGTTCACACCGGAGTTGGTCGCAACCGAGGAGCGTAGATGTTTGGCATTCGAGAAGAGGTTGCAGACCAGACTCATGTTTAGAGTTATTGGTTCTATGATTAGGGATTATGAGCTCCTTGTGGAGGCTGCAGCCCATCTTGAGACTATTATGCATGTTGAGGAGGAGAGGATGAGGGGCTCTAGGAGGAGTCAGGATGGTCAGAGGGATAGCAAGAGGCAGAGGGGTTCTAACCCTCAGCAGTCCCAGGGAGCGCATTTGGGGTCTACCTTTCCAGTATCGAGTTCGGGTTCTGGGAGAGGCGGTCAGGGAGACATCACCTGTTTCAAATGTGGTCAGTTGGGCCATAAGTCTCCAGCTTGCCCACAGAGAGAAGAAGGGCAGCGTGCAGCATCTTCTTTGGCCTATTCTCAGGGCCAGAGTCAAGGCAGAGGCCAACAGCTCACTCGTTATCAGTGTGGGCAAGTGGGGCACCTGAAGAGGGTTTGCCCACAATTGGGTGGCATACCTGGTGCATCTGGTTCAAAGCAGACACAGAGTTATCAGCCAGCTTAGTCAATTCAGGCCTCGAGGGCCAAGGCTCAGTCTGTGCAGTAGTCTTATGCTCTGAGAGGTGAGCAGGTAGATCAGAGACCTACAAGATGTGTGTATGCTATTACCACGCCAGATCTTGTACCGGTTCCATCTGTTGTGAGAGGTACCTTTTTGTTTTGTAACTCGGTTGCTAATGTGTTAATTGATACGGGTGCATCCCATTCCTCTATATCTTCTACACTTGCATCTATTTTGGGGTTGGAGTTGGCGCAGTTAGCATCTCCTATTTGTGTTGTATCACCTGTTGGGGGTGAGATGGTTTTGAAACAGGGGTGTCGGGGTTGTGATATAGAGGTCGCCGATCGCTGGCTTTCCTTTTCTTTTGTATTGATGGATATGTCTGGGTTTGATGTGATTTTGGGTATGGACTGGTTATCATCATATCGGGCTGTTATAGATTGCTACCATCAGAGGGTTACTGTATGTACCTTGAGCGGTGATTGTTTCCATTTCTTGGGAGATCGGGTTGGTAGGGTTTTACCACCGATGTATAATCTATGTGGGCGGAGTGAGCTTAGTTGTCTTCTTGCTAGCTTTATGAGTAGTGAGTGTGATGAGACCCGGACTGAGTTGCCAAGGGTGGTTTGCGAGTACTCGGACGTTTTTCCCGAGGATCTTGTTAGTTTACCACCCCATCGAGAGATCGAGTTCTCTATTGACTTAGTGCTTGGCACGACACCGATTTCTATGGGACCGTATCATTTTGCCCCAGCCGAATTGAGTGACTTGAAGATTCAACTCCAAAAGTTACTAGATAAGGGTTTTATTCACCCTAGTACTTCGCTTTGGGGAGCACCGGCCCTCTTTGCTAAGAAGAAACATGCGACCTTGAGACTTTGTATTAATTATCAAAAATTGAACCGAGTTACGGTTAAGAACAAGTACCCTATGCCTCGTATAGATGATTTATTTGATCAGTTGAAGGGATCCCGTTGTTTCTCTAAGATAGATTTGAGATCGAGCTACCATCAGTTGAGAGTCAGGGAAGAGGATATCCTGAAGATGGCATTCCGTACTCGGTATGGCCATTATGAGTTTCTAGTGATGCCTTTTGGGCTTACCAATGCCCCAGCTGTATTCATGGATTTGATGAACCAGATCTTCCGAGAGTTCTTAGATCGCTTTGTAGTCGTCTTTATGGACGACATCCTGATTTATTCTCCTTTTAAGGAGGAGCACGAGGAACACCTGCGAGTGGTGCTTGAGTTGCTTAAAGCTCATAAGCTGTATGTCAAGTTTGGGAAGTGTGAATTCTGGCTAAGAGAGGTTAAGTTCTTAGGCCACGTGGTATCCGGGGAAGGGGTGGCTGTTGATTAATCCAAGATAGAGGCGGTGCAAGATTGGGCACAGCCTAAGAATGCCTTTGAGATTAGTAGTTTTCTGGGATTGGCTGGGTATAACCATCGGTTTGTGAAGGATTTCTCCAAACTAGCTTCACCTTTGACTAGATTGACACGGAAAGGGGTCAAATTTGTGTGGAGTGAGACTTGTGAAAAGTCGTTCTAAGAGCTTAAGGTTAGACTTATCACCGCTCCAATCTTGATTATTTTGGAGAGCAGTTTGGGCTATTCGGTGTATTGTGATGCCTCACGAGAGGGTTTGGGTTGTGTACTGATGCAAGAGGGAAAAGTAGTAGCCTATGGCTTGCGGTAGTTGAAAACACACGAGAGGAATTACCCTACTAATGATTTAGAACTAACAGCTGTGATATTTGCCTTAAAGATTTAGAGGCACTATCTGTACGGTGAGAGGTTTGAGATATTTTCTGATCATAAGAGTCTGAAGTATCTGTTTACACAGAAGGACTTGAATTTGAGGCAGAGAAGGTGGATAGAGTTCATAGAAGATTATGATTTCAAGTAGCACTATCATCCGGGAAAGGACAATGTGGTGGCCGATGCCCTAAGTAGGAAGTCCATCAGTAGTGTGGCTTGTATAGCTATATGGGAATGGGAGATGTTTGGTGCTCTTGGCGAGCTTGACTTGCATCTAGGCGAGTCTGTTGAGTCTGCAGTTTTGTTTTCAGTAGTTGCACAACCTACACTTGTTAACCGAGTGTTAGAAGCGAAGAAGGGTGACTTCGAGGTAGAATCCCTCCGGGAGAAGATCTCCAGTGGGAAGGTAGAGAAAGGTTTGACTGTGTATCCCGACCTGAGTGTGAGGTACCGAGATCGCTTGTTTGTGCCGGAGTCTTGCCAAGAGGAAGTACTCCGAGTGTTTCACCATTCACGCCTTGCGGTGCATCCGGGCGGCACAAAGATGTATCATGATCTGAGTCGCCAGTTTTGGTGGAGGGGTATGAAGAAGGATGTGGCAGTGTTTGTATCGAAATGCCTTACTTGTCAGCAAGTGAAGGCTGAGCATCAGAGGCCAACGGATTTGTTACAACCCTTGCCTATAGCCGAGTGGAAATGGGAGCACGTCACAATGGATTTTGTCATGGGTCTTCCGAGGACCCAACGGGGTAGTGATGCCATTTGGGTGGTAGTGGACTAGTTGACTAAGACGGTGCACTTTATCTCTATGTGCATAAGAGATTCGGTAGATTACCTTGCTGACTTGTATATTCGGGACATAGTGAGGTTACATGGGGTCCTAGTGTCGATTGTCTCAGATAGAGATCCGTGTTTCACTGCCCGGTTGTGGCAGAGTTTGCAGAGTGCCTTGGCCGCTAGATTGACTTTTAGCACGGCTTACCATCCTCAGACTGACGGGCAGTCCGAGTGCACTATTCAGATCTTGAGGATATGCTTCGAGGCTATGTCCTTGACTTTAAGGGGTCGTGGAAGAGACACCTACCCATAGTGGAGTTTGCCTACAATAACAGTTTTCAATCGAGTATTGGTATGGCACCGTTTGAGGCCTTGTATAGCCGACCATGTAGATCTCCAATGTATTGGGCCGAGGTGGGTGATGCACCTCTATTAGGTCCAGAGTTGGTTTGGGAAACAACAGAGAAAGTGGCATTTATTTGTAAGAGGTAGGTTACAGCCCAAAGTCGCCAAAAGAGTTATGCCGACCATAGGAGGAGACCTTTGTCTTTTGAGGTAGGCGATCATGTCTTTTTGAAAATATCACCTAGATGGGGTTTGATGAGGTTTGGGAAGAGTGGGAAGTTATCCCCTCGGTTTATTGGCCTTTTTGAGATACTTGAGCGGATTGGGGAGGTTGCATATCGTTTGGCATTGCTTCTGTAACTTTCTGGAGTGCATGACGTGTTTCATATTAGTAGGCTTCAGAAGTATGAGCCAGACCCATCGCATGTGTTGGATTGGACTGACTTAGAAGTAGATGATGATGCCTCATATGAGAAGAGACCGGTGAAGGTCTTAGATAGACAGGACCAAGTCTTGCGAGGCAAGACGATTCCTTTGGTCAAAGTATTGTGGAAACATCACAGAGTTGAGGAAGCAACTTGGGAACGAGAATTGGAGGTCCGAGAAAAATATCCAAACCTATTTGTTAATGTTTGAGTATATGTTGAAAACTTTGTTTTGTTGAAGAACTATAAGAACATTGTATATGTTTTGAGATTGTAATACATTGTGACTGTTGAGTATGTTACGGAGACACAAGTTAAATTTGAACATTGCATATGTTATTTAAGCTTTGGAAATGTAAGCTTGTCATAAGCATTGAATATGTTTGGAAACACGAGATGTATGTGTTGAGATGTGTTAAATCTCGGAATACGCATATTGGTAATATATGTTGTGAATTTGTTCTCTTGTGAATAGATGGAATGACCAGTAGATGGGTCATGGGGATGAAATTGATTGATTATTATTGTTAGGATTGGTTTAATCATGGCTTTAAATACTCGCTTTAAAATTTCAGGGATGAAATTTCCTAAGGTGAGGAGGTTGTAGCACTTGTGTCCTTTAAAACTTTTGGTAAGTGTATTTGAACCTTTTATTTTATTTTGGGAATCTTTGGTCTTGTTGTACCTTAGTTTTGGAGGTGTGCAAATTGATTTAAACTTGTTGGGATTGCTCGTTCACGCTTGTTTGCGTTGAAAAGTTGTTTGGAAACTTGAAAATCATGTTCTGGGGTCGACACCAATCTTGGTGGTGTCGACACCTTCTCTTTTGTTGGCCACAAGGGTCGACACCAATCTGAGAAGGGTCGACCCTTGTTATGAAATTGCTCACTGCATTTTGGTGTCGACACCAGCCTGGGGAGGGGTCGACACCTGCTATGCTGTCAAACTTAGTGTTCCGGCTTTTCTTCTTGGGGGTTGACAGCTGCGACGTTTTTCCAGATTTTTCTGTCGGTTTGGGGCCTACTTTTGAGGGGTTTTGACTAGATATTTTGGGTTGACTTTGGGGCTTATTTCTAATTTTACCTAGTGCTATAAATAGGCTCTTACTTAACCCCTTTCTTTATGTTTTCTTCCCTTTTCTCTCTCTAAACCGTAAGACTCTCTCTCTATCTTTCTCAAAAAGCACTTTTCACTCATAGATCCTTAGATCTACTTGCTTGAAGGCCTCTCCTCACCTTGCTCCTTTGAGATACATTGTAGAGCTTGTCGAGGGCTTCATTTTGATCGGAGCAAAACGTCGTTTCTCCTCCGTCGACTTTTGGGTTTTTCTTCATTCTTCCTCTTCTGAGCTTGAGGTAGGAATATTCTACTCTCCTATATGGGTTTTAACATAGATATTGTCATCTTGTATAAATGGTGTGATTTGGGAAGGTTTTTGGTGAATTTTTGGTTGGTTTCTATATATGTAAAAAAGGGGTTTTCTATTTGGGTTCCTTATCCCAACCGAGATGATGTACTCCGGTTGGAAGAGTTGGGGTCTTGTCCAACTTAGGATTCCCAACCGAGATGGTGTACTCCAGTTGGAAGTGTTGATTTGTTCAAACTTTGTTACAACCGAGATGGTTATTTCGGTTTATGAATTTGTTTTGTTCTGCTTAAGTGCTTCCACCGAGGTACGAATCCCGGTTGGCTAGGTGTTTCGGTTAAACAATAATTTATGCCGAGATGTTTTGCTGAATACAGATTGGATGAAGACCGTGCAAACACTTGGCAAATTTCGATTTTTTCATTGATAAGCAGATGAATACAAGAGGTGGGGACATAGCCCAGTTACATCAAAAAGCGTTGAAGGCAAAAATACAAAAAAGAAAACTAAACTAAGGGGGATAGGTTGGTGAATTCATCCTCGCCGGCATCCAGGTTGATGGCTGGACTTGCTTCTTGGGCGCCGGGCTCCTCATTGCCGGGTTGCTCCTGCACCTCGGCCTCCTCCGCCTCGGAATCTGTCTCGCCGCCTCCCTCTTCAAGTCCTTCCTCGGCCTCAGCTTGCAAAGCGCTGAAGACGTCGTTTGCATAAGGCACGAGGTATACCGGTAAAGCAGCTGGAGGAGGGTTGGCAAATACGTCGGTGTCAGAGCCCTGGCCGAGGTGTTCGCAGGCTGACTTCCAACCGGCTTTGAAGTAGATGTCTTGTGTTGCAAAGACCTGCTTCTTGTAACTCTGCTCGGCCTCGTTAAAGCCGGCGTTGTTGGCAGCCCGGCAAGCCCTCTTCTTCGACTTCTTCAAGGCGTCCACCTCGGTCTGGAGCTCGTTTTGTTTTTTGTCGGCCGCCTCCAGCTGACCGAGCAGTCTGTTATTGTCGGTGTTGGCCATCTCAAGGGATGACTTAGCCCGGCCTAGCTCGGCCTGAAGGCTCTCTACCTGGCTGGCTGTGTCGTTGGCCTTCTGCCGGAGTCTGTGGATGCGCTCCATGACCAAGTGCTGCTTTTGGATGGCCTGCAAAATTAGAATTTGATCAGAGAAGAAACCGTGCAAACACTTGGCGAAAATTTAAACAGATTGAACTTCTTACCCTGGTCATGGACTTCACGGCGGATTTGACCAGCCGGGTGTCAGGGACATGGTCACTTCCAACCACATCGCTGGGAAGCAGCAAAGCCTTGGAGAGATCGAAGGCGAGCAAGTGCTCCTTGTCTCCCTTGATCGAAGCATTTGCCGGAATCTCTTTTCCCCGGTGCTTCAGCTGTGGCCGCCATGCCGGGATGGAGCTGACCCTGTCGACCGGTTGCTCGGTTGCCAGCTCGGTGATGAGCTCGGCAGAAGGATCGGCCCTTGGTCTTTTGCCCGCCCGGCGTGTTTCTTGGCCAGATTGCCCGGCAGCTGGAGAAGCAAGAGCAACCACGGCGGCGCTGGATTGACCGGCAGCCGGGGAACGAGCGACGACACTTGGTATCTCGGCTGAGGTCGCGGTTAGAAGGTTTTTGATCCGAGATCTTTTGGCCATTTCTTGCTCGTCTGTTAACCGGATTAATGGGACGTCTGGTAGGGTTGGATCTGGAGGTGGCGAAGGAGCTCTGAGGAAGTCAGTTACTCTACTCCGGCGCGGAGCAGAATATCTGTAAGTCGGGGTGTAGCCGAGTAAGTCGTTGCAATCTCGGTGGGGATACCGAAGCACGGTCCGAATTGCCTCGACGTTTGGAAATTGGTAGTTGGCTTGTAAGGCTTGGATTGCTGCAAAGGAAACAGGAAAACCGGTTAGTTGCAAAGTAAAGAGTTAGACTAACCGAGCAAGTTGAGCGGCTTACATGAAGAACCGAAGCCTTTGTTTATAAACCAGCCCGGTACCTCGGCTGTTTCGTAATTGCCGGACACCCAGAAAAAATCGTCGTCGTGCATGTCTTTATCCGGGGTGCCGGTTATGATTTTTTCCTTGCCCGGTCTTATTTTCAAGTAGTAAGCTAGGCCATCACCGGTGTGGCCCATCGTGTATTGCCTCAGTATCTCGGCTAGACCTAAGTTGATGCCTAGCCGATTGTTCAACTCGTGAACGCCGTTGATTATTCTATAAGTGTTGGTGGACACCTGTGTGGGTGCCAGCCCGGTGCGGCGGAGGAACTCGGTTATAAGAGGGTTGAGCGGGAAACGGAGGCCCCCCTCGACAATGGACAGCACGGTGAAGGGGCACTCCTCCCTACCCCAAGGTGTGGTCTCCTCTTCTGCGAGATCCAGATGGACATCGGCCGGGACGCCGTACTCCTCCCTGAACGCAGCCAGCGCAGCCGGAGTATCCACTAGGAAGCGGAATTTCCCCATTTCTGGCCGGCTTGGTATAGCCCGGTTGAGTGGTTTGGCACTGGTAATTGGTTGCTGCTCGGTTCTGAGAGACTCAGGAACGACAGTGGTCCCCTTGGACTCTGTAGGAAAAGGATGACAAGTTTAAGTGTGAGCGCGGTCGCGCAATAGGAGCTGGATTTTAGCTCGGTCATTAAGAGTGCCAAACCACCTCGGTTTTCTACTCTATCTAAGGAGCCCGGTCGCCCTAGCACACCAGTTGTTAGCCCGGATGAGTGACCAAGTCCTTTTGTTATCTCGGTTTTTGCTAGGGTTGAGACAAACTTGTTATTTGCTCGGTTTCATTGGTTTTTTAGATCAAAGGAAGACCAGGAGCCCGGTTCGCCCCAGTTCTCCAATGTTCTTCAGGAAGACGAAGAACACCAAGAACAGTGGGAGGTTTGGGACGGATTCTATGGCCTTTGCCCTAAATGCTACGTTTTTGTACCCTAATGTGTGTAAAAAGAAAGAAAACAGCAACGTGAGAGGGATTGAGTAACTTACCTGTGAAGGGCTGAAGGTGTTCTTCCTAAACACGAAGAATGGCAGAAGAGGCGAGGTCGAGAATGCTGGAGTTCTGAGGTATTATCGAAGTGGCAGTAGGAGTTGGAGTTTGGGGGAGGTCTTGTATGTATAAGGAGGAGGGAGTCCGCCCAAAATTCAAATTCTGACAAAAACGGCGGGTTGGCTGCCCGATGACCAATGACGGGCCGCCACGTGTCCCCATTTATGGCTACGTCAGGACTGAAGCGACGGGTTGAAAAGACGAAGAGCCAACCGAGCTACTTTCGACGAAGAGGAGGTCAGCCGAGGAATATAACCGGTCAAGTCTGCAGACAATTATGTTGACTGGCCCGGTCGAGGTTCGGCGTCTTGAAGACCGGAGAAATGTTATCTCGGTCGGAGTGAGTAATCCCAGTCACGCTTTTGCGGACGGAATTAAGGGGCAATTGAGAGGGTGATTTATGATCTGGAGTTGGGCCGATGTATCGACCGAGCAGGCTGAGAGCCCAACAGTGCATTGGACCGAGATGATCGACTGTTCGACTAGAGAAGGGCTGCCAGAACTCGGGCCGGGCAGAACTTGGGCCGAGTGCGTCCCGCCCGACCGTAAAGAAGCAGCTCGGTAAGGCAGTGCTCGGTCAGACCAGGATGCTCGGTCCGAGGATGGCTGAAGCCAGACAAGCTGAGTGACCGGCGCCCGGAAAGGCGTGGTCAACCGAGAAAACTGTTTGACCGGCAGGAAGGCCGACCAAAGGAGGTACCCGGGCAAGGCTCTGCCGGGATGCCCCCTAGCCCGGTGCTCCATGTGTTTACCCGGTTAGGCGCTGGAATATGAAGCATGGCGCGGCCGTGATAGAGCAGCTCGGCTGCCGAGCTCCAGCTGTGAAGTCAGGCAGTTGAGATTAGGTGATGATCGGCAAGGTTTACGCTGACAGATGGGATAGAAGAGCCACGTGTCAGGAGATGACTGGGAGTGGATATGGGACTCAGAAGGTATATAAGCATGTCTGCGCCCCCCATACGCGACACAAGAACATATCTGTAAGGACTTCTTACACTCAAACACTCTCTCCCTTCTCTCGATCCATCCTAAGGTGTGTGCTAACTTGACCGTCGGAGGGTTTTTCCGGCCATACACCACCGGGTAGCTCACCATTACTTGCTCGCAGGTGATTGGACATCGACGAAGCTCGGAAGAAAGGAATACGGGCTTGCCGGAATATTTGCTCCCCGTACATCTTCTATTACTACTAAAAATGGGAAAGGGACCTTAGACTAATTATATCTTTTTTTTTTAAAAAAAAATAATTGAAAAACTAATACTTTGTTTGATTTAGAATTGCAAAAGTTATTTTGAAATTTTCAATACTTTTTGTTTGTTTTAAGTGAATTTTATTAATATTTCAATTAAAAAATTGAATTTTTAAATGCAGTTAATCTAGATATAATTAAAAATTAAATTATTTATTTTAAAAAATCTATAAATAAAAAAATAAAAAATAAATGATATTTTTATATTTGGTGTAATTTTAATTTTTTTTAATAAAATTTGTACTTTTAAATGTATCAAAATTTTATACTTTTTTTTTTTCTTTCTCAAACTGAGTCATAAAACTCTAATAAAAAAAATTATAAACAATAAATAATAATTTAAGAAGCATAACATATTTTTCACATCTAAAAAACAATTGGGAACAAATTTTTTCACAAAATTTTACGTTAATTTGAAATTCCCTCTCAAAATTTCGGAGCCTCTTAAATTTTGCCCCTAATCCCTTCTACGTGTCTCATGTCCCTCTCTCTCCCTCTCTCTCTCTCCCACACGACTGCTTTCTCTCATTCCTCCTCCCTCACGGACGATTTTGTTGCTCCCATTCCACCATTGTACCGCCTAAAATCCTAAGTCGACGCCGCCGATTCACGAACTTGGACTATTTCATCCTCACCAGGTAAGTTGATTTATCTCCCTCTTTCTCTTTGGATCTTATTCTCTGCCCTAATTTCTCACAAATCGACTCCCTCTCTTAGCAATCTCTACCTCACACACTTTCACCGCCCTGTAATCACTACCGCACCATGCCACCATTGGCACTGTCTCTCTGAATACAGCGGAACCCCCACAGTCCCCACATTCGCACGGCCCATCGCTACCGCCAGCCAATCCCACCGGTAAGCCCGCTTTCCATTGCTTTTGTTTTCCCTCTACATCCTCTCTTGCTTCCTGCCATCGGGCCCTAATCTCTCTCTCTCGCTCTCTTAGCCACCATATTTCGTTCTAGGTATATGTTAATTTCAAGATTTGGGAATTCGAGGAGTATTTTGTGTTGGTAGCTCACATTTATGGTTCTGTGATCAATTGCAAATTCAATTAAACACCCAATATATTTATGTTGGATGTACACATGAATTATTGGAAGAAAAAACCTAGTGTAATGTGAACTAAGAATTTGGGTATTGTGTTGTAGTCTATTTAATCAATTTATTGACTTGCACTGCTATAATGTGTGTAATTTCTTATGTATGATTGGTTTTGTATATTATTTGAACAAGAGGAAAATGACTAACAAGGCACCTCACAACAGAAAAAATCTATGCAATTAGTCCACCAAAACAAACATTAATCATCTTAAAACCTCTTGATTAATGGTTAAGGGTAAAGGGGTAATCTGGTTTCAGGTTTTCAGTTTTATTTATTATTATTATTATTAGTATTATTATTATTATTTTTTGTTTTGGTTTGGTATGATGCTTTGGATTGAATCCTCCAAATATCATTACAAGAAGTGGGTTTCCAATGCATTGATTTAATAGTTCATAGTTTGGGGAAGGTTTATAGTGATTTAAGTTCCTTAAAATAGTGATTTAAGTTTTATTTAAATGTTGAAACCAAGTGATTAATATCTGAAACTTATTTACGAAATAGTAGTAGAATTGATAAAAGTTGTTGACTATCTCTTGCAATGAATTTGTTCCAAAGCATTTATAATTTATTGTTGATTTATATTATATATTTATATATATAACAAATCAAGGGGGCTGATGGGATGGTTATCCTATATGGACATTTGATTCAATTGTTGAGATAACTTTGTCTTTCTTTCCTTCAGCTTTCCACAATTACATTACAAATTTAAACTGTATGTGAGAGGATTCATCTATCATGGCTCAAAATCATGATTTGCTTCAATTGTAGGGCTCAAGTTAAGATGAGTTCAAAATTCAAAACTCAAATCCTGTCTGAAGTTTACACTCTCATCACTACTCATTCTTTGCTCTCTCTCTCTCTCTCTCATCAGATGACACTCTCATCAGTCCTGTGTGTGTGTGTGTGTGTTTCTCAGCTCATAACTCCCCCTCATTCATTCACTCATTCTTTGGCGTCTCCCAATACCCACCATCACAATGAATCCTCATTTCCATCAATTCCTAACTCTAGCTTAGCCCACAACTAGGTATGATTATGTTTGGGTAACTCATTTTGATTATCTTTTTTATTTTATTTTGCAGGTCTAAGATTTTGAAGATTGTAAGAGCCTCAATGGAGTTGTTTCGTGGTGGTTCTCTTCCTCTACTGAGAAAGTGCCCCAAGTTAGTTTTGGTTTACTTTTTCTTTTTTTCATTGCTCCGTTTTGGGTTATTGGGTTTGTTTGTGAATGATTTATCTGAATTGAAATGTTTTTTTTTTGGGTAATTTTTCATTGCTCTATAGATTTGTGTGTTCTATTTTGGGTTATTTTGGGTTTAGTTTTTATACTTTAAAGAAATTTACCCATGTGTTTTCTCTGTTTTCATTCTCTTTGGATTTTTATTTATTTATTTTGTGTGGGGTCAATGCAATAACACTAGCAAGTGTGCTTGGTTTGTTTTTCTAGAACTTTAGAAATCTTTTTTGTTTTCTAATGGATGGGATGATGGATAGAATTGCATTTTGCATATAGCTACAATTGCATTGTGAGTGATTTATACCTTCAAACCAACCTAAGTAACCAACCCAAAGTTAGAGATATATCAATGTTGGCCCCTCTTTAACTTGTAGCTTTCTTTTCCAGCTATTATGAAAATTAATGTGTCTTATATTCTTCTTATCTTTCAAGGATAATATCTTGGAGTCTTGGTTGTTGCTAATTTCTTTTGATTTATGTTTTCCCAGATTATCCACGCAATATGGTTATTGCTATATTTTAGTAATGAATAATGACAAAATACTAAAGTTTAGGAATGTTGTTTTAGTAGTTACTTTGCTATTTTTTTTTAGATTTTTCTCTCAAAATATCAAATAAAAAAAAATGTTATATATAGTGTTGCTTCAATAGTAACTTTGCTTTTGTTAGATTGTGGCTTCACAGCATTGGTTTTTAAATGATGGTTTGCAAATCCTTAGCCACTATATTTCATAGTTTTTGAAGCAGATTTAATGCCTTTGTCTTTGGCTCTTCATGATAGTGTTGAGTTCACTGGTTTTTGCTGTTCTAAATAAACAAATTCTTTTGGTAGCCCTTC
Source organism: Camellia sinensis (assembly GCF_004153795.1). Taxonomy (NCBI): domain Eukaryota; kingdom Viridiplantae; phylum Streptophyta; class Magnoliopsida; order Ericales; family Theaceae; genus Camellia; species Camellia sinensis. The sequence goes on along the minus strand of NW_021025642.1, from coordinate 506,977 downwards.
CTACAGCTAGGAAGGCACCTCTTTAGGCAAGTAAATTCTTCTCTACTTAGTGAATTAAAGCTTGAATTATGGTTACTATATTTATAACAATTCTTATGTTTTTCAGATTCTTTGTTATCTTTATTGATATGTAGTGAAATTTGCTGGTACCAAAAGAGTACTGAGCTCCTGATCAGGAAGCTTCCATTGAAAAGGCTTGTCCGTGAAATTGCTCAGGACTTCAAGGTAATTGAATGGTCATAATAGATAAACATTGTCACATTTATCGTAATTGTTTAGGTTTTTTTATTTTTTATTTTCTATGTTTTTCATTAGTAGTGTATGTTAATGTTAATATTTTTGAGTTTTTTTTGTTGGGTTATGGATTTGAATAGGCTACATTCTTTGATTTTTGACTAAAATTTTGAATGGTTTGCTATTGTTTTTGCTATTTTGTTTTCAAATTATTACCTCTTCTACAATTTGTTATTGATTTACTTGTGTATACGTGTGTGTGTATGTTTGGAAAACTTTTATTTATGAACGACATCACTCTTTAGCAAGTTTGGCCTCTCCCTCTCTCTCTCTCTATATATATATGTGTGTGTGTGTGTGTGTGTATTCTTTCTCAATTTGATCATTGTTGTTGCCTCTATCAGGTTAAGCTTGAATGACTGCAGTGACTATAGGTTAGACAAATGCCTATTTTTTTTGAATTAAATTGTTGGTCATAGATTTCAAGACATTGTTGACTATGACTTCTTTGTTTTTACTTTTTATTTGCCAATTTTGTTTTGGTGAAAGTAGTTTGTGGCCCTTTCAAGAGTTTTACATGACAAATTTTGTTATTGGTTTCTACTTTTAGTGTATGTCAGCTATGAAAGTTTGGTGAATTGTTATGTCCTTACTTATCTATCCGATGTTTTGAGGGCAGAAGATGAAACCAAGAGCATACACACCCAATTGAAGAGAATGAGATTCAGATTAAGAGCGAGTCTGCTTCAGGTACTTTTTGTATTCCTATTAATGAATGCTTGATTAGATGATGCTTTTGTTTCTAATTGCCTTTCTTTGTGATACACACTTAATTTTTTTTATAGATGAATGTGTATCCGTTGGTTAAAGCTTCCTCTTCATTGAATATGCCTTTGCATTATCTGGACAAATTTGATGTGTAATTTTCTAACTATAGGCTATAGCTGGATTAATGGGCCCAAAGCCAACACTACAACAGACTTATTTTGTGTTGAGTTAGGGTCTTAATCATTTCTGATAATGGCTGTGTTTTTTTTTTTATTGAATTTTTTGTTATTGGAATCTTGGAATGAACTTGCTCCAATTAAAAATATTATGAAATCTTAAATTTGACAGCAGTAGAGAACAAAAAAAAAACTGAGACATGAGTACTGTCTCTTTTTGAATATTAGTCTCTTAGTGAATATTGGAGGGTGAGTAGAGAGTACCATCTTCGTTCAATAGAAAAGAGACCAGCTGCATGCAATATAGCTTCTTGGCAAAGTTGTTAAAATCGGGATCCTATGTGGGATCGTTGGAAGAGACTAGTGGATCAGATGGTAAAATCGGGTTGAGGATCGTAAGATTCTACTTTCAATGTACAATAAAATGAAAAATTATCGATAATGATAATATATGTTATGTAATATTAAAAATATTAAAGAAAAATGATAAATTTGATATAATGTTTCTTTTATGTTAACATCAATTAGAAGAGACATTTGAAAAAAGTGTTTATAGTCAAATTTTTTATATAGATATACACATATATCTATGCGATTCTAGTCAATTTATAGATATACACATATGTACACATTTATAGTCAATTTTTTATATACATATACATACATATATATATATAAGAAATAAATAACAACAAAAAAATTGTTAGGATCGGGATCGTAGTAGAATCAGGATCGTATGTGATTCTACACGATTTTATGAATAGGATTATAGTAACTTTAAGATCCTACTAAATTTAAGATCTAGTGTGATCCGGATCGTTTGGCACAATTGAAATCGTAGGGTCATAAGATCCTACGATCCGGATCGGGATTCCGATAACTATGCTTCTTGGGTACGTAAATGGCTCACACCTGGAAAGGCTAATATGAGGGGCCAATATAAATTGTAATAACCTTCTTGGTTTTGTGCTGTGTTTGACCTGTTTCTTCCATAATGTTTATATGTTTTTCTATTTATTTTTTCATTAGTTCAAAACAAACAAATGTTCGACAAATACCTTTTCTTTTTGTGCCTTGTATGTAACACTTCACTTGCTTTGTATTCTTTGTTAGACATTCTACATTTTAGTCTTACGAAATTGGGAGCTTCTACTTGTGATGAATGAGTTGACATCACTTCCTAATGTTGCAGGTCATATTTGAATTAGATATAGTTAATATTGTTGCATGATTTTGCAAGTGAAGGCTAAATTGAAAATTTTGAACTCAGAAGCCCATAAAATGGGATTTTTTATCGTCTATGACTTCTCTCTAGCTTTATGCCTCCCTATCATTAGTTGCACTGCACTGCACTTTCTCTACAAGAGTTACAACCAGATGCTAATATGCACACAGCTTCAGTTTCTTATTACCTTTGGCATTTTGGTAACTTAAAACACCCTTAGTCTGAATTTTTTGCTGAATTATTAGGTTATCGGACCTTCTCTCTCACACCTTTTAAACGAGTGATGGGGGCTATTTAACTTGCAATCGCAGTCCACTCAAATATGTTTTCTACCACGAATCTTGCCCCCAAGCTGGGCAAATCATCCGATTAAAGGTTCGCCATCTGTACGAAGTCCGCTCCAATGTCACCTAGCATTATTGTGGCTCATCTTCCATGATTGTTTTAATGAGGTGAAATTTCTTGTTCTTAATTCTTGATATTTCTTTTTCATCCTAAATTTTTCTCAAGGAAAAGAAATCCATGGTTTTTTTTTTGTTTTGTTTTTGTTTTCAATGAATGTCCTTTACCTTTTGCATGAATTTTGTTATTTGTCAATTGGCTTGAGCCCTCCAACTTCTTTCTCTAATGTTATTGCAATTCAAATTCTGTGTTATTTATTCTGGATTGCTTTGTTTGGTGACTCGGGAAACTCAGGAAAACAAAAGAAATTGAACACTGAAAAAGGATTGGCAAGTAGTTAGCAACTCAAATACTTCAATACCAAGAGAATTTTACAATTTAGAACAAATTAAGTGTTCTCAAATAAATTTGGATATGTGGAGCGGACTTCTGCCTCCCGTTCTCACGTTGCTTCCTCAACCCCATGGTGTCTCCACAACACCTTCACTAATGGTATAGTCTTACCCCTCAACACATGTTCTCGGGTGTCTAGTATTTGAACCGGCCGTTCTTCATATGAGGCATCTTCATCTACCTCCAAGTTAACCCAATCATGCACATGCGAAGGGTCGGGTTCATACTTCTTAAGCATAGACACACGGAATACGTCATGAACTCCAGCAAGTTATAGCGGTAAGGCTAAACAGTATGCCACTTTCCCAATTCGCTTCAATATCTCAAAAGGTCCAATAAACTTTGGAGATAATTTCCCACTCTTACCAAATCTCATCAAACCCCACCTTGGTGAAATTTTAAGAAACACATGGTCGCCAACCTTGAAAGATAGAGGTCGTCTTCACTTCTCAGCATAACTCTTCTGTCGACTTTGAGCTGTAACTAACTTCTTTCGAATGAGAGCAACTTTCTTGGTCGTCTCTCTAACAATTTCTAGGCCTAACATCGGTGTATCGGCCACCTCGGCTCAACAAACTGGTGATCTACAAGGTCGGCCATACAAGGCTTCAAACAGTGCCATCTCGATACTAGTCTGATAACTATTGTTATAAGCGAACTCGATCAACGTTAGATGCCTCTCCCAAGACCCCTTGAAAACAAGGACACAAGCTCTCAGCATGTCCTCCAAAATTTGGATAGTGTGCTCCGATTGCCCGTCGGTTTGAGGATGGTAAGTTGTGCTAAAGGTCAACTTAGTTCTCAACGCGTTTTGTAGGCTTTGCCACAACTGGGCGGTGAAACGAGGGTCTCTATCGAAGACTATGGTGACCGTAACCTCATGAAGTCGGATTATATCTTAAATGTACAACTTTGCCAAATAATCAACTGAGTCACTGGTGCGCATAGGATTGAAGTGTGTGGACTTAGACAATCTATCAATGACCACCCAAACGGCATAATTGCCCCGTTGTGTTCTAGGAAGCCAAACTACAAAATCCATGGTAAGATGCTCCTATTTCCACTTAGTTATCGGTAAACTTTGTAACAAACCCGCTGGCTTTTGGTGCTCGGCCTTCACTTGTTGACACGTAAGGCATTTCGAAACAAACAGAGTGACGTCACGCTTCATACCCCTCCACCAAACCTGACAGCTAAGATCATGATACATTTTTGTGCCTTCCGAATGTACCGCAAGGCGTAAATGATTAAATTATCGGAGAACCTCTTCTCTACAAGATTCCAGATTGTATGTTCAAACCCTTGAGTTGGAAATCCGAGTGTGTGTTCAAACCCTTCTCTTTCTTCCCGTTGGAGATCCTATCATGGATTGTCTCCACCTCACGGTCACCTTGTTGTGCCTCTATGACCTTACTAATCAAGGTGGGTTGTGCAATCAAAGTAAATAAGGTAGCACCCTTGTTGGACTCATCCAAATGCAAATTGAAATTATCGATATTGCCTAGCATTACCCATTCCCTAATGGCCACACTTGCCAAACTACTCACAGATTTCCGACTCAAGGCATCGGCCACTACATTGGTCTTTCTCGGATGATAGTGTAACTCGAAGTCATAATATTCCATGAATTCCATCCATCTCCGTTGGCGTAAATTCAAGTCTTTTTAGGAAACAAATACTTTGGACTTTTATGGTCAGAGAAAACATCAAACTTCTCACCATACAAATAATGTCTCCAAATCTTTAAAGCAAAAATTACCGCCACTAACTCTAGATCATGGGTGGGGTAGTTTTTCTCATGAGTTTTCAATTGTCGTGAACCATAGGCCACAACCTTCCCCTCTTGCATCAACACACAACCAAGCCCATCCCGGGACGTATCACAATAAACGGTGTAACCCAAGCCTCTTTCCGAAATTATCAAAACCGGTGTGGTGGTCAACCTATTCTTAAGTTCTTGGAATGACTTCTCACAAGTCTCGTTCCACACAAATTTAGTACCCTTTCTCGTCAATCTAGTCAAAGGTGTGGCTAGTCTAGAGAAATCTCTTATGAAAAGACGATAATACTCGGCTAGCCCTAGGAAACTCTGGATTTCAAATGCATTCTTAGGTTGCTCCCAATCTTTCATGGCCTCTATTTTAGAAGAATCCACCGTTATCCCATCTCCCGACACAACATGCCCCAAAAACTTTCCTTCCGTCAACCAAAATTTACATTTCTCAAATTTCGCATACACTTGGTGCACTCTAAGTAAGTCAAGCACAATCCGCAAGTGTTGTTTGTGTTCCTCCTCGGAGGCTGAATAAATCAGATGGCGTCCACAAAGACAACTACAAAACGGTCCAAAAATTCTCGGAAGACTCGATTTATCAAGTCCATAAAGGAAGCCGGTGCATTGGTTAAACCGAAAGACATAACTAAAAATTCGTAATCTATAACATGTGTGAAATGCCGTTTTCTGGATGTCCTCCTTCCTAACCCTTAACTAGTGATACCCCAATCTCAAGTTCATCTTCAAGAAGCAACTAAACCTTTTAAGTTGGTCAAATAAGTCATCTATTCTGGGTCAAGGGTACTTGTTCTTGACTGTAATTTTATTCAGTTTGCGGTAATCAATACCCAACCACAAGGACCTGTCATTCTTCTTTGCAAACAGAGCCGGTGCTCCCCAATGTGATGTACTAGGGCGAATGAAGCCCTTGTCTAGAAGTTCTTGGAGTTGGATCTTCAACTCATGCAACTCGACGGGTGCAAATCTATAAGGTGCCATGGAAATTGGTGTCGTGCCAGGCACTAAGTCAATGGAGAATTCAATCTCCTGATGAGGTGGCAACCCAGTAAGATCTTCAAGGAAAACATCAGGGTATTCACAAACTGCCATTGGCAAATCATTCCGAACCATGCTACCCTCACTAGCTAAGGAGATAGCAAAAAGAAAATTAAGTCCTCATCGACCCTTAAGGTCAAACAACGGGGGAATCAAACCGTCAACCCGATCACACCGAAAATGAAAACAATCCCCGGTGGGTGTACATACGAACACTCTGTGTCGTTGACAATCTATAGTAGCTCGGAAATGTGCCGACCAATCCAAGCCCAAAATAATATCAAAAATATGCATGCCTAAGATGATGAAGTCAAAAGAGAGTCAATGATCTGCGACCTCAATCTCGCGAGAGTTGCACACTCGCCCCAATGCCACTCTCCTTCCAACCGGTGACTCAACTCACAACGGCGACTCCAACTGCTCAACCTCTAACCCCAATGCAGTAGCAAATGCAATAAATATAAATGAATGCGACGTACCTATATCAATCAACAGAGATGACCTTCAAATCCCTGAAATCCACGCATACTCGGATCTTGCCATCCTTCTTCGGCACTGGAACAATGTTGGCCAACCAAGTCGGGTATTCGGATACTAACAGGAAGCCTGCATCGATTTGCTTGGTGACCTTTTCCTTAATTTTGATGGCCCAGTCCGGACGAATCCTTCTGAGCTTCTGTTTGATCGGTCGGGCCTCGGGGTCGAGAGGGATCCGGTGCTGTACAATCTCAGGGTCGATTCCAGGCATGTCTTCGTAGGACCGTGCGAACACGTCTTTGAAATCTTTTAATAAAGCGACTAAGCGCTCGCATTTCTCCGAGGATAACGTGGACCCGATCTGGACCAGCTGCGGGTCCTTCTCAGTACCAACATTCACAGTAGTGATTTCATCCATTAAGGGTTTAACAAATCTTTCCTGCTCTTGATCAATTAATCGTTGCAAAACTGGAGGAATTTCTTCCTCGTTGTTTTCATCAAAATTTTGATAATCCTGATTTAAGCAATAAATCAAAGGCACAGAAAAATACTCAGAAACCACATCCACATCATTCTCATTAAATACTTCCAAGCCGTCCGATTCTTCTGTTACAACAGACTCAAAAGAGAAAGAAAATGACGACCTAGACAGGACTGTGGCATCCGGGTAATCACCCCCAAGAATACCAGACTCAGACTCAGACTCAGTTGAGCTGGAACCTGATTCCGACTCACAAGACTCGGTGGAATCAAATTCTGGCTCACTACTTGACCCGGTGCTGCTTGATAAAAATCCCTCTTCATATCGCCAGACGAGAGAGGGTGCAATGGATGCATCCAAAATAGTTGATGGTAGGCCCGCAGCCATTTCATTCCCGATCATGCATACCGAGGAGTTATCCCCCAAGCACTTCTGTTCGATCGGAGGATCTGAAAGTAGACATGCCAGTGCTACCCCCATTTCATTTTCAGCGTCCTCGGACTGCACTTCCTTACTCTGCTCAGCCTCAGCCGATAGATCTGCCTGCCCTTCGGCGATGTCATTCTCAGGTAACTGCAGGTCAAAGAAAATCTCAAACCCCGGTACGCGCTTCCTCTCCGCGTTCAGCCACGGCTTTGTGAAGCCACAGAACGGAAAGTCCTCCCCCTCCTAGATGAAGCGTCCGTTTAGGGTACCCTGAATGGGCCGGTGCATTAAGTCGAAGGGCTTCCCCATCTGTTTCGCTCTGGCTCTTCCGGCCATTTCCTTTCCTCTCCTTACCCAGTCCTCTTTGGTGGGTAGGTAACCCAATCCAAAGGTATGAGGGTTGTGTGGCACTTCGGCCAATGCTGCGACGCCCTTCCGGCCACTCTTCCCCAATCCCATCCCGGGGATGTGCTGGAGTTTGTTCATGAGATAGACTGCTTGGGCACTGACATATACCCCTTCATTAGCTGCCATGATGTCCTGTACAACCCGAGCCTCAGCCAAGGTAAAACCCGATATGAACACATCTTCCATATCGTGCTCGATTTCTAGAACAGGCGTAGATACCTCCGGCGGCGGATGAATTGATGAGTTTCCAAAAACAATGGCTACTCCCTTCCCATAGGGGTATTTCACCACTTGATGTAAGGTGGAGGAGACCGCCTTTACCTGATGCAGCCACGGCCGCCCCAAAAGCAGGTTGAACGTCGCAGGAACCTCCAAAACATGGAAATCTATCTCATGCTGTCCCGGCCCAACCTTTGTTTGAATCTTAACTGTCCCCATTACTTCCCGGCTTGTGTTGTCATACGCCCGAATCACCTGGGCCGTTGGCACAAAGTCCGCGATTTTCAAACCGATCGCGTAGGCTGTCCTTGCCGGACAGACGTTAATGGCGGACCCTGTGTCGACAAGCACCACGGGTATCCATTTGTCTCTGCACTCCACGGAGATATAGAGTGGCTTGTTATGGTTCGCACCCTCGGGTGGTAGTTCTTTGTCAGAAAAGGTCAGCATCGGGGTAGCTCCTCCCGAAAAGACTAGGCCCACCAGCTGTTCGGGCGTGGTGTCTATAGAAAGCTTTGCTTTGTCCATGGCTGAAAGGACAGCCTGCCTATGTACTCGAGAAGCCATAAGCAGCCCCCAGATGGAGATGTCTGCTTGTATCTTCTTCAATTGTCTCAATACGGCCTCATCCTCGAGTTGCTTTTCCTTTTGCTTTTCTGCCTCCCTATCTTTTCCAGACGCCTTTAGTTGATCCAGGTGTGGAGGCTTGAAGTACCGTCCACTCCTGGTCATGTGATCGACTTCGCCGATATACCAGGTATCATCTGGTTGGTTACTTCCCCAATCTTCGTCTGTGTGGGCAAGACATAGATCATCATCTTCCCACCACATTCCATCTGTTGCTGACAGGCACCTGTCCGGTTCTGGCATGACTGTTCTCATACTTGCAGCACCTTCTATTCCTAAGCTCGCGGCATTCTCCCTTTTTGTACTCGCAGCAGTCTCAATCCCCACATGGGCTTTAGCCTTCCTGATTCTCTCAGAATCTTTAAATCTTCCCTGTTCTGACTGTGTCAATGCAGCCGACTGTCCAATAATCCCCGTACTCGAAATGCTCCAATCTCGAGCGAAATTCTCGACACCAGCGCTCTCCGGCGATGCACTCTGTTCTTCAACCCTTCCGGCTGCCACTGATATTCTTGCCCCTGCCGGGCTTTGTTGCGGCTGAAACTCCTCCACCACATCTGGTTGGTCGTCTAACCATCCCGTAGCCTCTGTTGATTCCTCATAATCGAACCAGTTGACGGCTAAGTCCTCTGGATTTTGGTTACCGTAAAACTGGAGTTCAGCAAGGTCCTGTTCCACAGCCGTTACATCATCCGTTCCCTGTCCCAGACTGTCCCCTTGGATCACACACAGCTCCCCTTCTGTTGGTAGTTCCATATCTGGCCTGTCCTGGCCTATTGACAAAATGTAGTCACTCGGACTATAAGCACTCCCAACACCACTCCCAGATTCCTCAGACTCTGGCTCAACAACCCCCTTCTCCTTTGGGGTCTTCTCTCTCCTGTTCTCAATAGTCACCACCGTTGGCTTAGGTTGGGCTAAGGAGATGTCCATCATGCACAAATCAGTGCAATCGGGAAGGGACACTTCCGGCTTGGGCAGGTGGGAAGGGGTGATATAGATGCTAGGATCGTTAGACACGACCCCAGCTAAGATGAAGTTGACTCTTTTGGGCGGTGGAGTTTGGTCATGTGTGGGGAGAGGGTTTGTAGTAACGTTGGGTTTCTCGGGAGGCAAAATCACCCCGTTGTCGATGAGATCTTGAATCTCATGACGCAATCGGAAGCACAAGTCGGTGTCATGACCATGCTGTTGGTGAAATGCACAATATTTGGAGGGGTTGTGGGTAGCGGGGAGTCTTTCTGGTAAGGGCCGTGGCTCTAGGGGCTTCAGATGTCCCTTTCTGATTAAGACCCCCAAAGCTTTGGACAGGGGCATATAAAGTGGAGCGAAGGTTCTGGTGTTTTTGGGTGGGTATTTGACTGTTTGTGGGTTGCTTCCGGACGCGCCGGAGAATGGTGCGGCTGCCATATTTCTTGGGGGAGGATTGGTGGTGACCATACTTACTTCGGAGGTCCTGGTAGTTGTAGCGCCACTTGGGCCTGCATTAGTGTTACGATTGAAAGTTCTGCGGGGTTGCTCCTGGTCATTATCAATCAATCCTTGTTTTAAGGCATCCTCAATTTGCACCCCCATTTTATGTAGATCAGAAAAGGTAGGGAAGGGGAGTACAATCATCTTTTGCATTAACTTCAGCTGAAGATTGCGCACAATCATCCGAATCTGGTCTTTGTCTGTGGGCCTTAAGGTCATCATCGAAGCCTTAGCCCGCCATCTGGTTACGAATTCCGAGAAGCTCTCTTTGGGTTCTTGTCTCGTTGTCTCGAGATCCCGGGTCGTAATCTCGATTTATGTATTGTATGAGTACTGCAAGATGAAGGCCTCAACCATCTCGTCCCAACTCCTCTTGACGTCATCCTCCAATTTGGCATACCATATGGCCGCTACACCCGACAGGGTTCGGCCAAATAGAGACAGCTTCTGCAGTTTAGTGAGGCCCATTGGCCTTAGGATGTCTGAAAACAATCTTAGGTGCATCATGGGGTCTCCGGACCCATCAAATCGATCAATGTGCGGCATCTTGAATCTGTCAGGCAGCGTTACGGCTGCGTCGGTATACCCATCTTCAATGTCAGGGATGGTCTTGACTCCCTGGGATCTTTTGAACATCTTTTCCAACTTACTCAATTTTAAGGCTGTGGGGTCCATTTCGAACTCAAAAGGAGAGTCCGATATATTGACAAGCGTGGGTGCCTTGGATAGTTGTGGCGGAATCAGGGGCGGAGCTGGCCCCGTTGGAAGGTCGGTATCCTCTTGGACATTTCGAGCATTCGGTGTTTCTTCGGGTATCGGAACCCTTGGTGGGGGAGGGACTTGTTGCGAAGCAGATGCTCCATTTTGCTGTTGTAACCTTACGATTAACTCTGCTTGTTCGCTCACGACCGTGGCCTGTTGCTTGGCGAACTCTGCCTGCCGAACAGCATCCTGTTGCATCATTTTCATGCTCTCTTGGAGTTGGCGCACCATCTCCTCTAAGCTAGCCATACTATTCTGCTCTGGTTGAATTACTGGTATATGTTCCCTTTTTGTAGGTGAAACAGGACCCTGATCCCTACTGAATTCAGGTGGGGTAGATAAGGCCCTCTGAACTGACTGTTGAACTGATGCCCTCTGCCTAGCTGTGCTCCATTTAGTAACCGGGGGTAGGGAGCGGTACACTGGTTGTCCGTCTACCAGATCCTCAGATCGATGGAGCCGACGACCTCTAATCCAGAGTGCTTGGGGAATATCTACCGGGTTGGAAGCAATGGTGCTAAACTACCTAGCAAAAAGATAAATAAAGCAGTAAATAAAAAAACAATCGGACGGCATAACGGCATAAGATAAACACATAAAAACCCGCAGTTGGATATTTCATAATACACAGTTGGTAAGCCGAACACACTGTTCGTTGATACTGATCACTGTTTCCCAGCATCACTGTTCCCAAAAACTGAACCTGATACCCGCAGATAACTGATTCTCATAAACTGATACTGATGCCCTCGGGCCCGATGCTCAATCTTGCAAACTGGTATGTACGCTCCTGTAGAGATATAGTCTAAAGCACATAGCAGATAAGTGAGAACCAAAACAGCCCTATGTTGGGGTAGGGTTTCCCTGTCCTATTTTGTCAGGAGCTAGGGTTTCACTATGCACGCAGCAGTTTCAAACAACCTAGCATCGGGTAAGCAACCTGTCCTAGTTTGGAATGGTCACTACGGATCCGAATATGCACTAGGTCGAATGGTCGAAGAGGGTGCCCCGATAAAACTAGGGTTTGTGTTCCCATGCTGTCAGAGCCCATAACCGGTCAGCTTTATGGTCATGCCTTGACAAGACAAGCCTCCGGCAAACCGTTCAGGAATGGCAAATGGCAAACACTGTGTTCCTAGGCGCACCAATACACATGCAATACAAAGTAAGCCAAAAGGCCAAGGAAATGAGGCAATGAAGGGAGAGGTTGTGCCCCCCCTATACAAGACTTAAACCACCTTCCCTCACCATGAAAACCACTGAGTTTTCAAGTGGTAGAACGAAGCACCAAAGAAGGATACTCAGAGAGCAAAC
>NW_021025642.1:469075-492207 GCF_004153795.1 Camellia sinensis | reverse complement strand
AGGAAACAAAGCCTCACAAAGGAGGCACCAAAAAGGCCAAATAAGGCCTAAGAGGGTGAGTTTGAACTCAAACCACAAAGGACCCTTAATGAAAGTTCTTAAGCATGAAAATATAAGCCTTTTTTATGTTATGCACAAAGACTAAATCAGCAAGCAAGATAGGTAAAAAACTAGTGCAAGTTTGGGGAAACTAAAGCAAAGTGATTACCCTTGAAGATCCTTTGAAGAACAGTTGGTCCAGCCCTCTTCTCTTGATCAAAATCAGTCCAAAAGCTCAAGAATCAACCCTCCAAGCCTCTCAATCTCGGAGCAAGGTGTAATGGTGTGTGTTTTAGTGCAAAAGTAAGGCCAAAATGCACTTTTGGGCTTCCAAACACACCCTAAGGATGAGAGAGAGAGAGATATAGAGAGAGAGGGTGATATACCAGATATATAGATATAAAAACTCTGGTTTTTTGGTTCAAAAGCTCTAACCTTTTGCAAAGGGAGAGGGTGAGTGTTTATATAGGCAAAGGGCCAAGGCTAAAGCTTCTCAAGGAAGCTAAATGAAATGGGCAAAGGGTGCAAAGGAGTCTTGGCTTCTTGGAGAAGCCAAAACAGCTGGCCAAGCTTCTCCAAGAAGCTTGGCCAAAGGGTTCAAGCTTCTAGAAGGAAAGGGGGGTTCAAACGCTCACACCAGCCAAAAACCGCACGGGAAGGAGTGATGGTTCATTCCAGCTGGTACAGCTGGCATGCACCATGCCTCAAGGGTGCAAAGGAGTCACACCGGCCAGCAAAAGATGCCATCGGCAAAACAAAGTGCCGGTCGGCAATATATTATGCCGACTGGCCATTGATTTTAAGAAACCATGGCCGGTAGAACCCTTACACAGCCGGTGATGCCAGGGAAAGGCCGGTGGAAAGTGAGGATGGCCAACAAGCCATTCTCCTCCCTTCAAGGCAGAAGCACAAGTGTTTGGTGCAAAACCAGACACTAAAGAGTTGAGTTCGGAGATCCTGAGGCAAAGCGCGTAGCCGAGGCCTCCGGGAACTCCAAACGAACACAAACATGGATGATCACCGGGTGTTCAGACGGTGACGTCCAAGTCTTGAGGACGGTCAAAAATGGGGTGTCTACACCAAGTTGGCCAAGGAGGTGATCGCCAAGCTAAAGGCTAATTTGGAAGAATCGAAGAAAGCGAAAGAAATCGCCGACTCTGAGATTTCCAAGGCGTTCGATGCCGGAGAGAACGTAGCCATGGAAAAGTATGTGGAGGAGGTACCCAAGTTTGAAAATTGGGGCTTCAAACACGGCTAGCTTAAAGCCCTGGTGGCCACTAATGTGACATTGGAGCAACCAATTCCATACAAGCAGCTGGAGGTTAAGCCGTTGGAGTCTGACCCTAAAAAATAAATAATGTTAACGTAATTTTTCTTTAGGTATCCTCCGTATGTAGTTTTTGTAGGTTTTTGCTTGTTTTGTTTAAAAGTCATTTATAGGGTAGTTTTCATGTGTAAAATGACTATTGTTTGTACTCAATTTATTAATGAAAATCGCCTTTTGTCTCTCTTCTATATTTTCTAATTCGACATTAAATTAATTGCTAACCCATGCAACATTTGGCTATAACATAATCTATCGAATTCAATATACGGCTCAATGCTAAGCTTGTCTGGCCAAGTGGGGCAGTACGTCATGATTCGGCTAGAATATAAGACGCTAAGTACAATCGTACATTTGCCCTTGCCCCAGTTGGACAAGTTGTTCCAAAGCTGAATAAAACATATGGCTTGTGCCAATTTGGACGTCGCTCTAGAGCCGAATATAGCATACTTCTTGCAACGTGTAACAATCTGTGGAATAAAATATATGGCTCATTGCTAAGCTCGTCTGGCCAAGTGGGGCAATGTATTGTAATTCGACTATAACATCAGATGCTGAGTAGCCGTATATTTGCTCTTGCCCCATTTGGATGTCATTCCAAAGCCGAATAAAACATATAGCTTGTGCCAATTTGGACGTGTTTCAAACCCTACTATAGATGTGGGGTTAGCTGCGGGGCGCATCGAAAATGCTACATTTGCAATTAATGAACGAGGTATCTAGTATTTAAGAGGTCCCAGGCATGGTGGAACAAATCTGGCACAGACGACGAAAGGGGCAGTCAATAATTTGAGAACGAGCAGAAACTTGAGTGTCGATGGTGATCGTGAGTTGGGCCATAGATGTCTCAAAGATTATTCTTCAATAGTAAAGGAGAAGGAAGAAGTTTGGCGGAGTTGGATGATGAAATGCATTGCGCTGCTGGAGGCGAAGCTCAAAGAACAGGGAATGTGACAGCAAAGGGGCGAGAGAGACGTCGGAGCAGGTCCCTCAAAAGAGTTGAAGTAGCGAAGTCCCCCAGGGATGGGGTGCAGCAACGAGGGGGCTCAAACGCAGCGAGTGGTCATACCACTGCACAGAGTGAGCTGAGCAAACTGCCCGCCCACTGAGCTTTTCGGTCTTTATTGGGAGCAAACCAATGACCAAAGCGGACTAGATAGTCCGTGACCCTAATGTGGCGGTGGAATTCGCATGGCAAATATTTTCGCCCGAGGTACAGCAGTCGCTCGTCGGTCGGGGTGATTATAGAATTTTCAGGGAAGGTATACATAGGTCGATCCAAGGACTTTACAGCGCGTATGAAATCGGCATGCGCCTGTTCATGGTGAATAGAGAGCTCGAGAAAAAGGAGGGGCGCATTCAAGATTTGGAGCGCCATGCGGAAAAAGTCGAGAATGAGTTAAAAAAGGCTAGGGGGCCGAGACGCAGTCGACATGTGCCGCAAACCCGGTTATCACGGAAAGGGTAAACCAGCACCTGCTAGATCATGCTCTGGCCGATAGAGAAACGGAAAACATGTTTGCCAAAGAGGCTATAAGAACTCGGGCCTATGAAGAAGACTTTTTTTATGGTCGAAAAATTGGCATTGAACAAACTAAGGAAAAATTGGCAGAAGACATCTGTCGATGCAAGAACCGCAGCTTCAAGCACGGTTGGGTTAGGGCCTTACGAGCCGCGGGCGTCGATTCAGCATCACCACTATTTCAGAATTACAAGTTTCCCTTCGAAGCTTATGAGGCCGAAAAAACTGACGACGAAGAGGATGTCGAGGCGGAAAAGACTTTGATATAGAAACATATTATTATACTTTTGAATTTGTCGAAAGCCTTGTATTGGTACCTCTTCGGTGAAATCAATAAATATTTGTTATATTACTTCATTTAATGTTTGTACGTTGTGACAATTGTATGTTAATCCATGCCATTATATTGCCAAATACAAAAGGCCTTCCGAATTCGGAGAATTACTCGGCCATTCATGGTCATGCATGAAGGGCGCTCCGAATTTGGAGATTTGTATAGGCCAATCATAATATCCACGGACGCTCCGAATTCGGAGGCTTATTCGTCCCAAACGTGACAACCATGAAGGGAATTTCAAATTCAGAGACTTGTATGGGCCAATCGTGATATCCACGAAGGGCACTCCGAATTCGGAGGCTTATTCAGCCCAAATGTGATATCCATAAAGGGCGCTTCGAATTCGGAGGCTTGTATGGGCCAATCATGATATCCACGAAGGGCACTCCGACTTTGGAGGCTTATTCGGCCCAAACGTGATGTCCATGAAGGGCGCTCTGAATTCAGAGACTTGTATGGGCTAATCGTGATATCCATGAAGGGCACTCTGAATTTGGAGGCTTATTCGGCCCAAACGTGATGTCCATGAAGGGCGCTCCAAATTCGGAGGCTTATTCAACCCAAACGTGATATCCACGAACGGCGCTCCGAATTCGGAGACTTGTTACACCACTATTGACGAGACGGCGATAAAAAGGGCATTGCATTGCAGAATTCGTAGATGTGTACACGTTAATCTAACAGCAAAAATTAGAAACAAACTAGCATGCCATACAAGTTGGCTTAATGATAAAATTTACGCAAATGTGTGGAATTCCAGAGGTGTGGCAAACTTTTGCCAGCCATATCTGAAAGCCGATACGCCCTTGTTCCGGCGATTGAATCAATCTGATAAGGGTTGTCCCAGTTGGGGCCTAATTTACCATCTGCCGGATTGTTAGTAGAAGGAACCACTTTCTTGAGGACCAATTCTCCAAGTGTATAACGACGCAACTGTACGCACTGTTTATATGACTTGGCGAGCTGCTGCTAATACCACACCATGCACGCAAGAGCACGATCTCGACGTTCTTCAATCAGAGTCAGATCTAAGGCTAACATCATGTCGTTAGGGCCCATGTCAAAAACCTTGGATTTTAACATGGATAGGCCGATCTCAAGAGGGATAATAGCCCGTGTCCCAAAGCACAAAGTGAACGACGTTTCTCTAGTAGATCGTTTTGGAGTGGTACGATGAGCCCACAACACACTGGGTAACTCTTTTACCCACCTGCCTTTGGCCTTCTCCAATCGTTTCTTGATGCCGTCCAGGATCACTTTATTGGACGCCTCAGCCTATTCGTTGGTTTGTGGGTATGCCAGCGAGGAAAAATAGGGCTGAATACCATATGTGTTTCATAACTCCCGATAGACGCCATAATCGAATTCGGTGCCGTTGTCGGAGATAAGTGCCCTCAGTATGCCGAATCGTGTTATAATGTTTTTCCATACAAAATGTTTAACATTGGCATCTCGAATATGTGTTAATGCCTCTGTTTTGACCCACTTTGTAAAATAATCTGTTACGACGATCAAGAATCGCTTATTTCTGGGAGCCCGCGGTAATGGTTCGACAATATCAAGTCCTCATTGAGCGAATGACCAAGGACTAGTAATGGAATTCAATTCTTTGACAGGAAAATGAGTTAGTGGAGAAATTTTTTGGCATTATTTGCACTTCTTTACGTAGCTCTCGGTATCTGTTCGCATAGTCGGCCAATAATACCCCTGTGTTACGGCTCGGTGGGCCAATGAGCGTCCTCTAGAGTGGGCACCGCAACTACCTTCATGTATTTTGGCCAAGAGTTCTACAACTTCGTCTCGGTGAACACATTCTAGGCACGACCCAGAGAGAGATTTTTTGTTAAGCTTTCCCTGCGAATCCAGGGAATATCACAGGGCTTTATTTCGCAGCTTGTGGGCCTCTTTCTTATCCATTGGGAGCTATTTTGAGGAAAGAAATGTAGCGATAGGGTCCATCCAACTTGGTCCTAGTTCAATGATATTAATCTGAACTAGTTCAGTAGTGATGGTCGGCTCTGGGATGTATCCCACTTCGATTGTTCGTTTGACTTTTGAGTTAATGGTGGAGGCTAGGCAAGCAAGGGCATCCGCATGTGTGTTCTGATCCAAAGTTATCTGATTCAACTCGTGGTGGTCGAATTTTGTGAGCAAGGAATACTCCATTTTCATGTAGGCTGCCATGCAGTCATTTTTAGCTGCAGATTCCACTTTCAATTGGTTGATGAATAACATCGAATCACAGAAGACAAGTAACTGCCGTGCACCAAGGTCAAGTGCGTTACGTAGGCCGGTTAGCAAGGCTTCGTATTCGGCTTCATTATTTGACGCATCAAAGCCTAGTTTGACTACCAGCTCGATTATTGCCCCTTCAAAAATCATGATCCCTACGCCTGCCCCGCTACCACATTGGTTGGATGATCCGTCACAGTACATCTGCCAAATGTCTCCAACATACATTCGCCAGTTGGGTTTAGGTTGCACTTGATCAGACTTGAAGTCAGCATGGCATCCCATGAATTCGGCTATAAAGTTAGCAAGCACTTGCCCCTTGATGGCAGTTCTAGGCAAAAATTGGATATCATACTGACTGAGTTCCAAAGCCCATTTCGAAACTCGCCCTGATGCTTCTGCGCTACGGAGCGCTGATCGGAGGGGATAGTCCGTTAGTACCCCAATGGTACGAGCCTAAAAATAATGCATCAATTTTCTTTTCTAGTGGTAGATATCGTGTTTCGGCATCAACCATTGCCTTGCTTACATAGTAAATTGGTTGTTATTCCTCGAGTTCTTCCTTTAGTAGCACGGTGCTGACCACTCAGTCAGATACCGCCAGATACAAGATGAGCGGATCATCTGCCGATGGAGTTGCCAAGAGCGGTACCGATCAGAGATAAGTTTTCAAGCCGTCCAATGCGGCCTGGCACTCAAGAATCCATTCAAATGCTCTGCCCTATTGAAGTGTATGCAAAAAATGTCTGCAGCGATCTGAGGAACAGCTGATAAACCTATTCAGGGCGGTAGCCATCCTCATCAACTTCTGAACTTCTTTGACCGATTGAGGCGGACCAAGTTCTAAAATTGTTGTGATCTACCTTGGATTGGCCTCTATTCTGCGATGGTTGACAA
This sequence comes from Camellia sinensis, assembly GCF_004153795.1. Classification (NCBI taxonomy): domain Eukaryota; kingdom Viridiplantae; phylum Streptophyta; class Magnoliopsida; order Ericales; family Theaceae; genus Camellia; species Camellia sinensis. Next base: position 485,856 of record NW_021025642.1, on the reverse strand, counting down.
TATAGCTGAGAAATGTACCGGACCTAATGCCGAATGTGCATTTCGAGGCGTTCAGTTTTATCTTGTACTTTCGGAGAATGCCGACGGTTTCTGCTAAATCGGCTAGATGGGCGTGCTTTTCCTTGGACTTCACCACCATGTCATCGATGTACACTTCCATGGTGCGGCCGAGTTGTTCCTTGAACATAGTAGTAACTAGTCTCTGGTAAGTTGCCCCTGTATTCTTTAGTCCGAAGGGCATGACCTTGTAGCAATAGGTTCCCCTGAGGGTGAGGAATGCAGTCTTTTCTTGGTTCTCAGGATGCATGGCAATTTGGTGATAACCCCTATAAGCATCCAAGAAGCTCATGTGCTGATGATGTGCCATTGCGTCCACAAGTTGGTCGATTCTAGGAAGAGGAAAACAATCCTTTGGATAGGCCCTGTTCAAGTCCGTGAAATCGACACAAACGTGTCAAGATCCAGTTTTCTTCTTTACAACCACGATATTGGACAGCCATGTGGGATAAGTGACTTCACGAATTGCCCCGGCATCAAGCAACCGTCGACTGTTCTAAATGATTGGTTTGACTTTTGGATCAACGTTTAAACGATGTTAGGCCACGACTGGGTCGACCCTGGCATTTCGTACAGTGCCCATGCAAACACGTCAAGGTTGCTGAGTAAGAAGGATACCAGCTCGCGTCTATCAACTTCGCTCAAGGAGGTGTCGATCATGAAGAATTTGTCAGGACTTCTATTGATTTCGATCCGTTCAAGGTCTTCAATTGCCTTTTCCCTGGGAATTTTCCCAATATCCTCGAGGCTCTCTCAATCTGGTACTTCAATTGAGTTTACTTCCAGTTCCTTTGGCCTTTTTGTAGCAACAATAAGATAGCATGCTTGTGCCGATTTTTGAGAACCCCGAATTTGCTCGATGCCATACTCAGTTAGAAAGTAGAGTAGCTGATGGTAGGTGCTCGGCACAGCCTGCATGGTATGCAACCAAGTCCTTTCCATGATTAGATTGTATGGTGACGGGAGTTTGACGACCATAAATTTTACATCTACTGATCTAGTACCCACCCGTACTGGTAGTGTGATCTTACCCAAGGGATACTTAGGGTTGGCGTTGAAGCAAAGCAGTGAGTAATCGACCAGCAACAAATCCGAATCAGTGAAGCCGACTTTAACAACGTCTTGTAATACATTATTTCTGAGGTGCTTCCTTGATCGATGAGAACACGCTCAACTGTGAATCTATTCACGCGTAGCTCGACAACGAGGGGATCGGCGTGGGGGAAAGTTACTCTATCTAGGTCGGTGTCGTCGAAGCTAATCCTTCCAATTTCATGGGGCCCTTTGGCTAGTGTGATTGGCTTGGGTAGGCTAGGTTGCAACTGAATTGTATGTACCTCGGTGTAGATGCGCCCTTGGGCCTCATCCTATAGTTCGGACTCGATTTGTGTCGATTCTTAATCTGATCTCACAATGTGCAATGTGAGATTGATAAATCACCAAAGAGTCCAAATCCAGCAAATCGTTTTGGAAAACAGATTTTTGTAAAGAAATGCCAAACATGGACTGCTTTGCCAGATATAGAGTCGCCACCTAAATATTTTTTATGGGGGAATTTAGAAAACCCTGACTCGTTTGCCTAAGGCCACGTGTCCGTCATCACCAAAGTTGCCTCGGCTCGGGAACTTGGGTATGATCGGGAAAGGTTAGCTATGAGCACCCCTTCTCGCCCGATCCGAAGATCGGCCTCTACTAACCATGATATCTAGTTTTGAAAACGTTATGTGTTCTTATTCCGGTTAATTAGCCTAGAATTACTATGTGATGCGCGCAGCAAAACAAGTATAGACTAGATTGCCTAATTTGGAACAGAGCATTGCATATCCGTTTGTTTGGAAAATGGTTTGAAATTTGCTACTCACGAGTAGACTAAAACACGGATTTCAATGAGTTGTTCCAACTCAAGCAATCCAACCTTCACCCACAGGCATTCAAGCAGTAATACCACGTAAGCATATAGCCACATGGTAAACATGCTGTCATGTTAACATTCACACTCATGAGAGATGCTAAAGCATAAATACTTACATCGTACTCCGTGCCAAAACAATGAACTAGTCAGTAATCATGCATGATCCTGGTTCATGTTAAAAATGGCTAGTGTGTCACATACAAAATGTCATTAGAATAGGTTCGGCTAAGCTAAGGACGACATGTGAAATGCAACAATTTGATGCACGTATTCAAGTTTGGAATTCGAAATACTATGCAGTTAGCATGATGCGCCGAGCCCGGTGCATGCAAGACTGATGAATGATGCACGCATGCATAGCATAAGGTATGCTAAATTAAACGTGCCCTAATACTAACCATCAAAGCAGGTAAGTAAAAGGGAGAAGGAAGCGGGGGTTGGAAGACATGCACACACATATCCATACTTATTACAAATTCGCCCTCGCTCGGAGGGACCAAAAGAATAATAAAATTTAATTAACCTACAAGCTAATTAAATATTATAGACAATTAACTAGTTAAGCAAATTAACTAAGCTAATTAAGCAGTAAAAATCAGCCTCAGGAAGAGGGTCCAATGCATGCGCGCCCGGTTTCGCTCGGAAATCCGCCACCATGCACAAGTTGCCTCTGTTTTCCCTGCTCTGCTCCTCTGAAAATGGCACAATTCCCAAGGAACACTCTCTGGACATTGTGGAACACCACCGGCCAAGGGGAATGGTCACCGACCATGGCATGGTGGTTATCGACCATCTATGGAGCTATCGGCCATCCATAAATGGTCGATCGGCACTTGGTGTAGTCGACCGGCCAAAGCTTCCTGCAGAACCTGTTTTGACAGCAGCAAAGGACAAAACATGGCATGGCAATGCATTCCAAGCAAATGTGTGCACCAACACACCCCATATCATGTTTGTGATTCAAAGGGGCATGGTACTCGATTCTCGGACCACCAATCGCGCATTTCAATGCGTGATGGCCCAAGAACCAAGTATGCATTTTCAATGTGGGATGAAATGCACACAAACAAACAATGAGCTCAACCTCTATCATACTCAATTCAAGAGGCAAAGCATGCATGCTAATGCCATGCAACCTAGGCATGTGAGCTAGTATGCAACATGACAATGCAAACATGCACACAAGGCATGAAGCATCAATGCTAACCAACAAACATACAAGATGTAATACGGATGTTGAAGCACACAAACAAGCATGTGATGGGCCAAGTATGCAACAACATACAAGGCTAATGGACATGCAAGACATGATACAATCAAAGCATGCAAAGTGTAAGACATGTAACAACATGTAAAGAGCGAACGTAGACTAATTTAGACAGCCCTCAAACAAGCCCAAAACAGTGGCCAATGCTAAGGAAATGGGGGCCAAATGCACATATAAGCATGCATGCAAACATGGTCCACCACTTAAGCATCAAAAGGCAAGTTTTAAGCACACTTAAAAGAGATGATCATGGACATATGGCGAGCATACCAAACTCTGAAATTGCATAAAATAGAGGTGCCAAACCAACTAATTTAAAGCAAGCAAAGCATGTTCATGACATCACACATTCAAGGCCTACAAGCTAGAATGCAAAGAGACTATACAAAGCATGTTGAGCATGACCAAAGCAACTGAAAATAGAGCTAAAGCACACTAAGGCATGCACAAAAGCTTCACAAAGCTAGCCCTAAATCATGCTAGAACAAGGCTCAAAGCACAAAGTATGTTAAGGCTAAAACATGGCATTACAAGACAAGTATGCAAGGCAAGCATAGTGTGTCTAAACCAAGTAAAAACAGAGGTAAAACATGGAAAAATACTACCAAATACCTACTGAAACATGGCCAACATGAGTTCAAAAATGGTGCTCACACATGAGGCTTAAATGGCACATTTTGAAGACAACAAGGAGAGGGGGTGGCCCTCTCCTTCTTGGGACCTTAAACCACCATCCACACCACTGAAATCCCTCAAGATTTCAGTGGTGAGGAGGCCCAAACAAGGTGGTCCCGGAGCTCACCAAAATAGCACAAAAATAGGGCCTAACAAGGCATAAGAGGGGTCAAACAACCCTAAAGCTCAAAGCAACCTTAAACAACTATTTTAAGAAAGTAAAAACAAGACTTTTATTAGTTATATGCAAAGTCTAAAAATAGTTGCAAGATAGTCAAAAAGGCTATGCAAAAATGGGGAATAAAGGGGCAAAGTTGTTACCCTTGTAGACCTCCTTCAAGAACAATGGCCCAGCTGGTTCTTTGAGCTCAAAACCACCCAAGAACACCAAGAACAACCTCCAAGGGCCTCAGCTCCAAGAGGATAGTGTAATACTATGTGTTTGTGTGCAATAGTAAGACTAAACACACACAATGCAAAGAGAGAGGGAGATATAGAGATAGAATGGATACAAACCCTAACCCTAATATCAAAGATCCCTCTGGTAATTTTTTGTAACCCTAGAGGAGGGAGGAGAGGCCTCCTCTTTATAGAAGCTCCCTCTTGCAAAGCTTCCAAAGTAAGCTAGTCAAGAGGAAAATCCCTCCATACACGTGTATGGAGGGGGTGTAAAGTGTATGCCAGCTAGCACAGCTGGCATAAAAATATCTACAAAAACAGATGCACAGTGATCGGCCAGCCAAAAATGCCAAAGTGACCAAATACGTGGTCGACCGACCATCTATAGTGCCGACCGGCCAAATATATGGCCGATGGCAACAAAACACTGGCCGGTGGCCTCAAGCCATGGCCGGTGATGTGTGGGGATGGCCATCAAGCCACTCCCTGCCCCTCAAAGGCGAAACACAAGTGTTTGGTGCAAAACCAAACACAAAACAGTCGAGTCGAGAGATCCAGAGGCAAGGCGCGTGGCCGAGACCTCCAGGAACTCAAGACGAACACAAACGTGGATGATCACCGAGTGTTCAAACGGTGACGTCCAAGTCTTGAGGACGGTCAAAAATGGGGTGTCTACACTCGGCTGACGACGACAGGCTGTATATCACGTGAATTACACCAAATGGAGGTGAATACGGCCGTAGGGCTACCGCGTTCGATGGATTGTTCTTTCGGACGTGTTGTGCCAGCCGGCTGTCTTGTACCAACTCTTCTAGGTGGTCCTTTAGTGCATAACAGTTGTCGGTATCGTGGCCATGGTCCTTGTGATATTCACACCGCTTATCCCTTCTCCTTGTATTAGGAGGCCCCATCATTTTGGACGTCCATTTAAAGAATAGAAGATGTTGGACTTTGGATAAGATCTTACTGATCGGCTCTGCCAATTCCGTATACTTCTTGTCAAAATGTCTTGTGCGCCTACTATCCACTTGATATTGTTCATTTGATCAGTGCAAACACTGACCACTTGAACGGCGTAAATCATGCCTTTTGTCTCGTTTAGCCCGAGTTCGAGGTTCAGGGCTCCTTGATGGCACGGCGCTTATTGGCTGAACGAGACCAGATGGAGGAGACTTAACAACTTTCTATCCGGCCTTGACCCGCAGGGCATCGTCTTCCACTTTACAATATTCTTCAACTTCCTTCATTCGCGCTCAAACTGTTTTGGGGGGCCGTTTGGTCAATGAACTGTGGAGAGGACTATCAGGATGTAATCCCATCTTAAAGGTGGTAATGGCCATGGAATCATTGCAGGCATCATCCACTAGGTTGAAACATTCCCAATAGCGCAGCGAATACTCACAGAGGGTCTTGTATGGTTTAATTTGCATTGCCCAGAAAGAGTCGGCTTGCTTTGGCTGAACTTCGTTGGTGATGAATCTTGCCCCGAAGGATTTTTGGAGTTGATGGAAGCTTTTTATTGACGTCGGCTCCAGTTTATAGTACCATCTGACGGCCAACGGTCCCAGGCTACTTGGAAACATTCGACACATGAGGGCTTCATCATCGGCATGCAACGTCATTGCTTGTTTATAACGACGAATATAGTCAGTGGGATCTGATTTTCCGTCATATAGGGTGAACGTTAGTGCTTTGAACTTTTTAAGCTGCACAGCCCTTGCGATACATTGTATGAAAGGGTCATGCCTGTCTTCTTCATCCGAACCATCACTTTCTTTCCCTCGCCTGTGTCGTACGTACAGACTTCCTTCGGATGAGATAGATATATCGACTCGTCCCTTCTTTTTGGGTTCCTAGGATGGTGAGTCAGAACCACTGCCATTATCATTTTTCCAAAGTCGATGTCGTTGATCATCCTTCTTTCTTGGGGATCGACCTCGGTCATGGTATGTGGCCTGCTGGGACTTGGCTAGCTTCAGGGCTAATTCCTGGTGCAAGCGCTCGTTCTCAACCATCATATCTTCTAGACATTGTTCATTCTGCTTTGCTTGATCCATGATTGTCTACATAGTCTCTTGCACAGAAGCTGAGGGTGATGTCTGAGCTACTGGGTCAAAGTTCAGGGCCCGTCGTACGGTGATATTCTCCAGTCCTAGCATGTTTCTTGGAGTGATGTCATCTCTTGGTGTAACATCGTCAGCAACTATCGAAGGATCATTTGTTACGCCCACCATGGATGCAATTGAGTATTCCCACAGATGGCGCCAATTGTGGTGAAGTGGTTTGGAAATACCCACTGATCCAAGAAGACGCTCTATGATCCTCTGGAAGTTACCTGAAAGGAATAAACATTCCATTCGGGAGTACCAGAATTAGCACTCCGACAGACAAGTTAGTAGTCTCTCAGTTTACTTCTATCTCAAGTTATCTTGCATATTCTTACATACCTCCTTTAGTTGACATCCCTCCCTTTTTATATTACCTCTGGGCCCGAAGGTTGGGCCCACTCTTGATCTCGCACATGGTTACCTAGTCGGCCTTCCAGTTGAGTGTTGGCTCCTATTCGGCTCCTTATATGGCCGATTCGTTTATTTGGCTTCATGAGCCCTTGGTCTGGGCCGAATTGTTTTCTGGCCTGATGTCGATCGAATGCCTTGGCCACTTCCTAATTGAGATTTTTCGGCCTCCACAGATTAGATTTGACCCTGAATTTATGATTGTCTCAATTTAGTCCAATTGAATATAACTGTTAACATTTTTTAATAAAAAAATAAGCACATAAGGCATGTGCCATGATTTTAAGAGAAAAATTATAAGTTTACTCAACTTAGTGAGTTAACCTCAATCAATTCAGTGATAATTTCTTGTCCAAAGCGCTAATTGTATTATCAATTGGACCAAATTGACAAAAAAATCTTAAATTAAGGATCAAAATTGAACCAATTGAAAGTATAGGGACCAAAATAACACAAGTAAAAATATGTAAGGACTACCAATGTAATTTGCCCAAAACATAATTTTATGGTTATCCAATCAAGATTATTAAAGATTTACTTAAGAAGAATTTATCTATAAATCCCATCTTGAGGAATAGTCTTCCATTTAGTCTAAATAATTTTCTTATAGACCAATTAGTCGCATTGATTTTGGAAAGCTAAATTTAATATATTATTTGAAAATTGGATTTACGGTTATACCTTTATTTTTATTATGTTTTGTTCTTTTTTCTTTTCTCTTTTCTTTTTTTTTTCTTTTGTGCTAAAAAGGTAAGATGCACAACCTATACAAATCAAATTTGGGATGAATTTTTATATGGAAATCTTTTTTATTTGGAATGAGTTGAAATGTGAAATTCGTCAAATATTTCAAAAGGAGTATAAAAATGACTTGAAATATGAAAATTTTCAAATATTTCAAAGGATGTGGGATTCTTCAAACATATCAAAAGGAGTACAAAAACTCCTTGGTAAGTTTTGGGTAAATGTATAATTTCAAACTTTCAAACTCCAATGTAATACTCAAAAAAAAAAAAAAAAACTCCTTAGTGTACTTTCCCAAACATAACACTCTAATATAACACTTCATAAAACTCATTAGTGTAACACTCCACTATAACACACAAAAACTCCTTAGTGTAGTTTTTCTAAACATAACACTTCAATATAACACTAAAAAAAATTCTTTAGTGTGACACTCCAATGTAACACTCTAAAAAAAACTCATTAGTGTACTTTTTTCAAACATAACACTTTAATATAACACTATAAAAAAATTCCTTAGTGTAACACTCCAATGTAACACACAAAAAAACTCTTTAGTATACTTTTCTCAAATGTAACATTCTAAAAAAAAGGATGTGGGATTCTTCAAATCATTCCAAAAAGATGTGGGATGTTTCAAACCAACAGGTGACAGGTCAAAACTGGGATCGTTATATAACCTCAATCAATTCAGTGATAATTTTTTGTCAGAAGCACTAACGGTATTATCATTGGACCAAATTGACATAAAATCTAAAATTAAGGATCAAAATTGAATCAATTGAAAGTATAGGAACCAAAATGACACAAGTGACAAAATGTAAGGATTACTGGTGTAATTTGTCCAAAACATAACTTTATAGTTATCCAATCAAGATTATTAAAGATTTACTTAAAGCTTATAGACAATATTATGAAATTTATTAATAAAATCAAGCTAATGACATTGAGGAAATACTTGCACGCTATGTTTTCTAATACTCAAAGATTTATGACAAAAATTCTAATTTGTGAAGCTTCTAATTAAATTCCAATATATTTCCACTAATTTGTGAAGTGAAAGCTAGATCAATATAAACAATATTTGAGGACCAAATCATCCACTAAATATGTGAAGAAATTTCAAAGGACCAAGCGTTAGTTGAAAATTATAAGATTAAGATAGCAAGTGACAAGAGCTTTCAAAGGACCATGCGTTAGTTGAAAATTATAAGATTAACACAGTGACAAGAGCTTTCAATTTTTCTTTGGATTTATTTTCAATTATTAATTTAGGGTCAGTTTGAATTTTCTCAAAGTTAATCATCTAGCTTAATAGGACAATTTGGATTTGGTGGGTCTATTTTGAGATCGATCTTGATAATTCAAACGGCTCACTTTTTAAGATTCGTTGAATAGAAAATTCATATAAAATATTAAGGTGATTGCATATCAATAATTGTGACGACCGGTTTCGTTGTGCGTTCTTGTTCCTCTTTGTTTACCTTTGGGTTTACCTTTGGGTTTACCTTGTTAGAGGATGAGTTTCACTTGGAGTCTTGTTGTTTGTTTGAGTTCATTGTGTTTAGAAGTTTCTTCACAAAAGTTCTCGTCCTTGTTTATTCCGGTGTTGGATTTCATTTGTTCCGGAGGGTGTGAGGTCGGTCCGGAGCGTTGGGAGTTGAACCGAAAGATTTCTGGGCTGAGGACCAGGGCCACACGTGCCGGAGGACAAGCCACACGTGCGGATTTCAGGAGCTGGCAGCTTCCACATTACTAAAAAGATAGGTGCGGGGCAAAAGGGCCGCATGTGCGGGAGCACGCGCCGCACGTGCGGGAAGAGGCTCCGCACGTGCTGGAGAGTTGGTGGATCCAAAATTTTTCCTTTTCTTCTCTCTTTGGGCTGATTGAATGTCACTTTTTGTATATCTCTCTCTAAAAACATTTCCTCTCCCTTCTCTCTACATTTCCTACCAAAAACCTCACAAGAGATCTTTGATTTCTCCAAATCCATTGGGATTTAGATCCAAGTTCTTCGTCAAAGTTGGTTAGCACCTCAAGGGCTTTGTTGTGTGCGGTGAAGATCGAGTTTAGGCATCGTTGATTTTGGGGTTTCAACTCGTTTCTTCTTCAAACTTGAGGTAGGGATTTTCTTTGAGTTATATATATATTTTTGCAATATTTAGATGATTTTCGAAATCATCCTTTGATTAGTTTTGAAAATTGATTTTGATTCAAGAAGATGAGTGATGTTGAAATTGGATTTACTTTCTTTTTCCGTCTAAAAATAGAAATTTATGGTTTTGAACTATAATGATTGATGGAAGTTGTTATTCAAAATGTTGTTATAGTCTTGAAATGACTAAGTTATTAAAAATGCTCTAAATGTGGAAATTATGTTATTTCTTGGATGGATTGGAAATCAAAGTTTATATATTCATCTTGTGATATTATTGTTTTGAAAAGAGAAATGGGAGGTTTGTTCACAATGGAATTATTGTGCGGAAGTATTGAAAATGGAAGAAATGTTGTAATGCATTTAATCATTTCATGAGCATATTAATTCATTTGATTATGTTGAGCTTTAAATGTTGATTTGAAAGCCTTGCATTGAGAAAAGAATGTTAGAACGAGTTTTCATGAAATGCTTTTGGGGTAAATACGGTGGTAAGTCTTGAAAGGTGGTGTAGATGAAATTGATAAGTTGGCCTGAGTGTCCGAGGTGAAAGACTGAAAAGCCGTGCGGATAGGTGTTGAGCCTTCCGGTTAATACGGTAAAAATGACAAATTGGTAGTACTTGTATAGGCTACTTGCAGACACGTACTTAGAGATTACCAGAGTTGTATTTACCGCCCCTTGAACAAAATTGATAAATGTGGAACAGTTGAAATTGCATGGCATCATTGAGCATGATGGTTGTCAAATAAATGAAGATGTGTTTTATTTTCAAAAGAGCATGGCATGGCATATGCATTCATCTCTTGAGACTTGTGTAAAATGTATATACTTTGTTAAGAATTCTCTACTGGGCTTTATGCTCACCCTACGGGATTTTGTTTAGGAAAAGACGTGATGAATACGCCCAACTAAGGGCGTGGAAGTGTGTGTGTTGGGAGTACAATGCTCTCATTTTGTATGACTCTATTTTGTAAGCCAAGGCCTACGTTTGTGTGGTTTGAATAACCAATTTGTGTAACCAGGCCTAAGCCTTGGGAACTTGTAAACCCATGAAAGTATTTATTTGTTTATGTTATTTTGATTTGTAGTGAATGTGTTATTGCATGAAGACTATTTGTATCATGTAATGCGAGTGTGGAGATTTATTTCCAGATTTACCTTGAAGAGCCATGATTATAGTATTATCATTTGGGTATGAAAATTGGGGCATGATAACTTGGTATCAGAGCTACCAGGTTCGAATACTTGGAGCTCGTGGGAAGTGGTTGTTTTACCACATTGGGTTCATGTTGCACGATAGGAGCATGATTGGAAAATGTTAAGTATTTTGTGATTTTGTGATAACATGCTTATGTGGCTATATGGGTATGGGATTGAACTTGATGTTGTTAACGCCTGTTAAATTCCTTGAGGTCTTTTTAGAAGGGTACTTGATCAATACTCGTTCTACTAAGAATTCTTGATTTTCCATGGGACGAATTTCATCATGAAAGGATAATTCGTATGTGTTTACATGACTAAATGCTTATGTGGAATGAACTGGAAATGTCTATATGGAGAGAAATATATAGCATTATTGTGATCAAACATGTAAGGCAAGTTACGGGCTGTAACGCCCCCAAAATAACACAATAAAGATAACTCATATGCGGAAATAAATATGAGAAACAACACACTTTCATACATCAAAATTACTGTTTAACAAACAATTAAGTGCCATGTAGGCTTACATATTTCCAAGCCATTGCTTGGTTACACAAATTGAGTCTCGCTCATAACATCTTAAGCCCTTGGCTTTACAAATACCAACAAACACACAACAATACATAATTAAGAAGCTCTTGCTTTCCGAAAGTCCATCCACGTTATTGCCTTGGATGAAGCATCTCATCTGCACCTAAAAAATGGTATTCCCTTATAGGGTGAGCCAACAGCCCAGTAGAAATAATCTAACACAATTTATGAAGTTTAGCAAAGGTATAAATACCACGTATATAAACAATACCGCTATGGAAGTATCCACAAGGCCTACATATCCATATGCCACTAAAGTCAATCTTATTCCATTGTCTCTTCAACTCATATCTAGTTCATTTGTGCTACTCAATTCATGAGTTAAATTCATTATCTTTCAATCAACCAGAATGAGACTACAACTCAATGGATCTCCAATTAAGCAAAACACACACATAAACACTTCAAACTTACCATTTTACGGATATTTCGTCCGAGGGAATGGCACCCATTTATAATAGATTTCGGGTCTTTCACCCAGGGCACTCAGGCCAGCTTGCTTTAAATGGAGTCCATCCCCTTTTCTCCTCCCCAAACAAATATACATATGCAATGTATTAATAAACATAATCATATATGGAGTACATCCCCTTTCTCCTCCTAATAAACATACATATACAACGTATTTATAACATGGTCATATTATGGAGTACATCCCTTTTCTCCTCCCAATAAACATACATATACAATGTATTTACAACATGGTCATATTCAAGACACCAACTGTAGATTAGCATTAAATCGCCTAATCCTCATACAATTTCTACAACAATCATAGTTATCCTCCACCGATAGCCTAATACAATTATTTCCAAAATATATTCAATATCGAGTTTAATAGTTCATTCAAAACTTCCAAGATATCACTATTTATATCAATAATCATCCAAATTAACATATTCAATGTTAATTCCAGTTATTTATACAAAATAATCATTTTATCAAATTAGGGCAAAGATCCCCCTTTTTCCAATATTAACTCGAATACCCAAAATCAACTATTTTGGTACACCAACAGTTTATGTTCAACCCCAAACATCATTTATCTCATATACATCAAAAACCCCTCTTTTCATTTTACACTCAAATCTTAGATTTGTCTAAACCACAACCAAATCTTATCATTTATACACAATAGCAAATAACTAAGCTAAAAACCATACTAGAGTGTAGAAAATCCCTACCTCAAGTGTAGAAAACCCAAGCAACAAGGTGGAACTCCAAAGATGACGAAACCCACTTTTATTTAGATCAATATGAAGTTCCTGAAGCCTTCTACCTTATTCTCAAAGACACTAGGGTCAAAAACACAATGGATCTAGATGAAATCTTAGAAAGAAAGTGAGTTTTAGAGAGAGAGTATGAAGATCTTCGTTTATGGAGAGTTTTAGAGAGAGAAAGGGCTGCTGAAAGTGACCCAAAATGTCACATTCACGATCTGATATGAACAGGCTCGCTCATGTTAAAGATCTTTTTATCTATTTTGTTGCCATCAAAAGAGGAGGCAGAAAAGGGTTTTGAATGAAAAAAGTTGTGTTCTTCTGACTGGTGGTCTATGGTGGGAGAGTGTTGTCATGGAAATGGTGGTCCAAAGGCCGTTTGGGTTCACTTCCTAGCCTGTCACTACACCTATAGAATGAGGAGGTAGTTAAGGTGTTTGTGGAAGTGTTCTAAGGGTTGGCAAAGACACAAGCAAAGATGTCAATATCATTGGGCTAGGCTTCTTGTCGAAGATTACACAAGACAGTTTCTGATGATTGTAATAGTGGAGGTAAATCCTTGGCTTTTGAGATCCCTCTTTGGATAGAATTGGGGTCTTCAAGTGCATGCTAGTCGAAGGTCTGCGTACCATACGATGATTGGAGGTGGTCACATTGACCGAACGAGGATGATAATGGAGGGTCACACAAGGTCAATACATGGGTTTGCTTGGCAAAATGGCGTGCATTGTTAGTGCATAACAATTGTCATCTAGTTCAAATATGAATAGACAAAAGGACAAGAAAGTGCTATAGGTAAGGGTGTTCACGGGTCGAGTCGGCCCAGGTTTGTCCATAACCCGTCACCTGAATCAACTGTAAGCCTAAAAAATTTCAACCAATTACAGATTGACACGTACTACAAAATATGGCACAATTATTGGCAAATTAAATCTTGCCACGTGTCTAATTAGTCTCAAATCAAGATTACATGGTGGTCAAATTAAATATTGCCATATGTTAAAATGATGCAATAAATCTTTGACTAATCAAATTAAGTCATAGTGATGCAGCAAATAAGTTTTTGATTAATCAAATTAAGCCACTTGTCACATTGAGGTGGTCAAGCCAATAAAATTATGACACACCATTAAAGTGATATTTTGGTATTTATCTCTAAATAAATCAAAGATAATTATCAAAGAAGTTAAGTCTATTAAGACTCTTCTCCATCCATTCCTATAAATAGGGGTGATCTCTACCAGAATTTTTCATGCAAATTCTACATACATAAATCAAGTTGTAGAAACAAAAATTTACATTACGCAAGAAAAAGCTCCATCAGATTCAAACCTAAAGCCCCAAGGTTTCTTCACCAAAGCCGATCAATCTCTATAAAACATAAAGTTCGGAGATTCAAATCAAAGTTCGTCATCAAACTTTACAAATCTATAGTCGTCTTCTACTAAATTGGAGGAGATTCTACAAATCTAATTTGGGAAAAAGCTATCAAGCCCTCAAATCAAAGTTCTACAAATTCACCGTCTTCTTCACGTAACTTGGAGGAGATTTCACCACTCAATTCAGGAACAAGCTATCCCGCCCTCGAATCAACTTATTGAAGAGAAGAATAAGAGGATTTTCTTTGATTAGAAATTTTATCAGAGATTGTCCTCGTTTTATTTTAAATCAATAAATTTATATTTGTTACTCTATTTTTCTGCCTTTATTTTTGTAGACAAGAAATTTGTGTATACACTAACCATTTCGGATTTCAAAACTGACCATCTGATTTTGACCGAATCTCCTTTCAAAATCAACCGATTTTCTCTCTGCACATATGTAGATCTAAGAAAAACAAAAAGAGTTGAGTAGTAGCACTGTTTGATCTAACCCAAATCAACCTCAACCATTTGATTAATACATAAAAATCACAAATTAGAGAGGGAGAGGAGTGATGGAGATCTAAGCGTAGGGGATTTCAAAGGGAGGGTTTAAAAATAATTCAATGAACACCAAGTCAATATGCTTCAATATCTTAGTTTCTACAAGTACATTTGGGTTCTTCCTTTTGATTGCATCGTAGAGAGAGAGAGAGAGAGAGAGAGAGAGAGAGAGATGAGATGCATGTTAGAGAGAGATTGTGTGTGTTAGATATATAAAGAGAATGAAGGAAAAAAAAGAGAAAAAAATTAAACAATGCTATTTAAGGAGAGAGAAGATTTCAAATACTACAAGTCATTTGAGAAGAATGACAGAGAATTAAATAATACCATTTAAGAAGAAAAAGAGTGATAGATTTTAAATATGAGTCGATTGAGAAGAAAGAGAAACAATAAAGTCATTTAAGAAGAAAGAGAATGAAATAGTATTTAAAAATTAAGAAGATAAGATGGATGTCAGATTGAGAAGTAAAAAGATGAAGAGTGTAATCTCAATTTCCAAGGACACAATGGCACGTGTAATGAATATCTTGTATACATACACATAAATCGGACAATTCGGGTGCAATCATTGTTTTTTTCCACATTCTAAGAACCAACCGAAAATATAAAAAATTTACACTTCCAACCCACACTACCAACCGTGCAACTTCACGAAACTGTCCATAGATTAGGTCAATTTGGCTGGGTACATTGCGTAAGTCCCCTAGCTATAGGACAGGTGCATAGAGAGAAATGTGCCACATTGCCTAGGCAAAAGGTAGTGTGTCTCGGAAATCCCAACCATTTTGGCTCTTAAGTAACTGTTGGGTTAAGACAAGAGTAGGTGTGTTCAGGGGTTGGATTGGTTCAGGTTTTCCATTGGCTCGTCACACGAACTGGTCCTTTCAGGTGGGAAACACAAGCATACGCCTTCAACCGAACACCAGGAAAAAAACTGGACCAAATGTGTCATTCGGATTGCAATCGGTTTCAGGCGGGTCTATTGGGTGTTTCATTGTTGTCTATTTTGTTCTTGTAATCAACCACAACCCTAAGAAAAAAATCAATTGTAAAGGCAAGGAAGACCAAAGAGGCAAAGGGGGTGAGAAATGAGACTGCGAAAATTGGATAGTGGAGACTAGAGGGAGATTGAAGAGTGATAGACGGGATGAGGGTAAGGTAGATCAGCGAAAAAGAGTGAATACTGTCTCTACCTCCATCTTATCATAGCTTGCCGCTACCCTCATCTTACAGCAGCTTGGCCTACGGTTGTTTGGTATTCATGATGCAACAAGACTGAGAGAAGAGAAACCATGAGAGATTGCATACTGTAAGAAGATTTTGAGAGACTAATAAAGCGATGATCTTTATTCACCAAATCATGGCTTCTGAAGGAGAGAACGAAAGACACAGACACAAAAAAAAGTGACACTGGGTGATATGATGAGAGAGAGAGGACTCAAATATGACTATAGGTAAAAGGGCAAAGGGTAGTACATAGGTCTAGTCTTTTTTTAGATAGGTCTAGTCTTTAGAGATAAGATAATATGATAAGGAAAGTGATTCAAGAGCCAATACCAATGTAACACATGTAAATGCAATATGCTAAGTAAATACATTAGTCAGTTCGAGGTGGTAGATTTCTGGACAGTGGACTTGACATCCAACCGGTTGATTGACAAAATTAAGAACTTCACCCACCACATACCGTAACTAATTTCAAAACCATCCGAGGATGCTCTGGTTAAGTCATTCGGTTGAACAATTTGGATAATTTTTTGAGCATTCTACAAAAGAGGATAGAATTTGTACTAGGCTACTTCCTAATGGGATGAGAAAAAGTAGTTTGTTTTATTCGAGCTAGGAATAGAAAGGAAAGTGGGCTACTGTAGACACCCCATTTTTGACCGTCCTCAAGACTTGGACGTCACCGTTTGAACACTCGGTGATCATCCATGTTTGTGTTCGTTTGGAGTTCTCGGAGGTCTCGCCCACGCGCCTTGCCTCAGGATCTCCGAACTCGACCGTTTAGTATCTGGTTTTGCACCAAACACTTGTGTTTTGCCTTGGAAGGGCAGGAGATGCCTTGTGAGGCATCCCCACACACCACCGGCAGTGGCTAGAGGCCACCGGCT
>NW_021025642.1:428939-455026 GCF_004153795.1 Camellia sinensis | reverse complement strand
GCTACGCGCCCTGCCTCAGGATCTCCGAACTTGACCGTTTTGTGTCTGGTTTTGCACCAAACACTTGTGTTTTGCCTTGGAGGGGCAGGGAATGCCTTGTGAGGCATCCCCACACACCACCGGCAGTGGCTAGAGGCCACCGGCTGGTTTTTACTGCCACCGGCAATGTATATTGCCGGTCGGCACTATTTAGTGCCGGTCGGCACTCTTTTTTGTCAAAATGGCATCTTTGGCTGGCCGACTACTGTGCATCTGCTTTTGCAGATATTTTAAGACAGCTGTCTTGCTTTTTGCTCCCCTCCATACACGTGTATGGAGGGATCTCCCTCTTTAGAAACTTGTCTTGTAAGCTTTACAAGACAATAAGCTCTATAAAGAGAGGGGCTCTCTCTTGTTGCAAGGGTTAGAGACTTTAGACATTTTTGGCAGAGAAAGACAGAGAGAAGCTCTGGTTTTAGGGTTAGGGTTCATACATATCTCCTATCTCTCTTTTTCTCTCTTTGTATTCTAGGTGTTTTAGTCCATACTATTGCACACAAACACCTAGTGTTTCACCTTCACTTAGCTACTGAGGTTCTAAGATGTTGGTTTTGGTGTTTTGGAGCTGGATTCAAGCCAAGGAGGGCCATTGGAGCACCATTGTTGAAGGGGTCTTCAAGGGTAAGAAACTAGCCCCTTTATTCCCCAATCTTGCATTGTATTTCTACCTATCTTAAAATTGTTTTTGAGCTTAGTGTATAATACCAAAAAGTTCTGTTTTTAGGCCCTCTAAATTTTTTGTTTATAGTGTTTTGTGGCTTGGAGGTGTTTGACCCCTCTGAGGCCTTGAAAGGCCCCATTTTGTGCTATTTTGTGCAAACTTCGAGACTTTGGTGTTTGGGCCTCTTCACCACTGAAATCTTGAGGGATTTCAGTGGTGAAGATGGTGCCTTGAAGTCTCCAAAAGGGGAGGGCCATCCCCTCCCCTTGTTGTCCTTGAAATGGACCGTTTTTGGCCTCTTGAGAGAGCATCATGTTAGTGTGTATTGATCATGTCTTGGCTGCTTTTTGTGCCTATTATATCATGATATGCCTCTGTTTATTATTGGTTTTGGTACACCATGCATGCTTAGCATACCTACCATGTAATGCCTTGTTATTGCCTTAATATGCCTTAGGTTGTTAGCCCTTGTTCAAGCATGTTTTAGGCTTAGTCTTGTGAAGCTTTTGTGCATATTTTGCCATGTTTTAGGTCTGTCCATAGTTGTTTGGGTCAGATTTGGCATGCTTAGTATAGCTCCTTTGTATTTGAGCTTGTATGATTCGAGTATGTGAATGTGTAGTATGCGTTTCTTGCATCATTTCGGTGGTTTGGAGCCACCCTACATGTTATTTCAGTCCCTTTGGCATGCCCATATGTTTGCTTTGGATGTTTCCTTAATGCTTTGAAAGCATGTGTAGCATGTTCCATGTTTTGGCCATAGTGCATGCTTTGAATTTGAGTCACCTAAATGCCATCTAGGGGACCCCCTTTGCATAGTCTAGGTCTGTCTTGAACCTATCTTAAGCCCTCTTAGCCTTGTGAGGCTTGGTTGGCTTAGCCATGGTTCAAGTCCCCTTGATCGGCTTCAAGTACTTGGACCATTTGCATGTTAATGTTTAGCCTATCTTGTTGCTTGGTTTGACACCATCCTAACATGATTTTCAATGCTTACCTTGCATGAACAAGTGAGACGAGGTAGCTGAAGCTGGTTGCTGGTGGGAGGTAGTGGCCAAAGGTGGTTGTCAATGGCTAGAGGTGGTGCCCAAAGGTGTTCCCTAGATTTTCTTTTTTTCAATCCTTTTGCAATTATGTGCTTTAAGCTCTTGAGCACCTTCTGTTCTGGCTATAATCTTCACTTTTGACATTTGGCATTGTAATACCTTTAGCACAACAAGGAGCCACAATCAAAAGCAAAATCCTCACTTAAATGTAGTACTTTCCATTAAAGGCAACTAACAGTTAAATATAGACACTTTGGGGGGTCAATACCCACAGAATTGGCTTTGAGGAACTCAACTTGAGTGAACAAGCTTCTTTTTCTTTTACATTGTCACTGTCCTTAGTGGCCTAGTGATGTGTTTGGTTACTTGTTCAACCTTAATGTCATTAGCTTAAGTCCTTTAGTTGTCTTGTTGAATCCCCCCACCCCATCCCCATCCCCTCTAAAACTGAGAGAGAAGCCTTTACAAATATATTGTCCACAGAAAGTAACTTTCTCGACTTCTCAAATCCAACACTAGTTAATGATATCACATAATTATGACCCGTAGAAAACATCTGTTTTCTTATAAGATACTATTTTGACAAATCAAGCAAAGGAAAGCATGTAGAATATACAAAGTTATTGTCATACTTGTCTCAAACTCATTATTTTTATCCTACATACACAAGACATTTGAAAAATAACATAAAAACAAAGAAGCCAACAGTCAGTTACATACGCAAACAAATGATCAAAGTTGATCATTGGAAGATGTTTGGCACCTCTATTACTGATTGGAAACAAACAAAAGAAGGAGCATGCAAGAAGAGCACCGATCAATTCCTGAAAACAACAGACATTGTAAAATACAAAAAATAAGGCCATCTAAAATAAAAGGACAAATAGAAACGCAGAAGTGAAAAATTATTATTTCTCTAGGATTAGATGTATACCCTAATTGAGTGGAGAGTTGTTGTGCCAAATGAATATTCTAAATCATAAAGGGTGTCCATCTCCAAGTGACCCTTGTCGGGGCCAAATATTGGGTGCTTGAATGCCTGTGGGTGGAGGTCAAACTGCTTAAATTGGGATAATGCGTTAAAACTATATTTGTTTTAAGCCCACTGGATAGTGGCAAAACCGTCTTTTCTAAAAAGCCCACTTGAGGGTGGCAAAACCTGCATTTTAGCCTACTTGCGAGTAGCAAACCATTTTCAAAATGAACATAGAATGTTTTGTTCCAATTTGGGCAATTTGGTCTATACTTGTTTGCTGCGCGCATAACATAGTAATCTTAGGCTAATAATTGGAATAAGAATACATAAACGTTTTCAAAACTGGATATCACGGTTAATAGAGGCCGGTCTTCGGACTGGGCGAAAGGGGGTGCTCATAGCTGACCTCCCCCGATCGTACCCAAGCTCCCGAGCCGAGAAACTCCGGTGATGACAGACATGTGGCCTTCGGCACCGAGTCAGGGTTTCCTAAATTTCCCCATTAAAAAATATTTAGGTGGCGACTCTATATCTGGCAAAGCAGTCCATGTTTGGCACTTCTTTTCAGAAAATCTGTTTCTCAAAACGATTTGCCGGATTCGGACTCTTTGGTTCAGATTAGGAACCGTGACAACAAATCGAGTCCGAACTATAGTAGCGAGGTCCCTTCGCGGGCGCGTCTACATGGATGCTGCAGCTCATATGGAAATTATGATGCAGGAAGAGGATGAGGAGAAGCATAGAGGTTCCAAGAGGAGCCAAGATGGCCAGGGTGATGGCAGGAGACAGAGGGGTTTTATCCCTCAACAGTCTCAGGGAGGTTTGGCTAGATCGACCTTCCCAGTGCCGAGTGCAGGCTCCGGGAGAGGTAATCAGGGAGGCTTGACTTGTTTCATATGTGGCCAGCTGGGTCACAAGTCTCCGGTTTGCCCGCAGAAGGGAGGGGGTCAGCGAGCTGTTTCTTCTTCGGCTCGACCTCAGGGCCAGAGTCAGGGCAGGGGCCAGCCTTTGTCTTGTTATCAGTGTGGTCAGCCGGGGCACCTGAAGAGGTTTTGCCCACAGTTGAGTGCCACTTCAGGAGCGTCTGGTTCTACGTAGACACAGAGTTATTAGCCAGCTCAGTCTGTGCAAGCCTCGAGGGCCAATCCGGAAGCTTCGTCATCCCAGTCTGTGCAGCAGTCTTTTGCTCCTAGAGGTGAGCAGGTGGATCAGGGGCCTACAGGGCGCGTGTATGTTGTTTCCGTGCAGGACCTAGTACCGGCTCCATCAGTTGTGAGAGGTACCTTTCTGTTTTGCAACTCGGTTGCTAGTGTATTAATTGATACGGGTGCGTCTCATTCCTTTGTGTCTGCTGTATTTGCATCTGTTTTGGAGTTCGAGTTGGCACTATTAGCATCTCCTATTTGTGTTGTATCACCTGTTGGGGGTGAATTGATTTTAAAACACGGATGTAGAGGTTGTGATATAGAGGTCGCCGACCGTAGGCTTCCTTTTCCCTTTGTTGTTATGCCCATGAAGGGTTTCGATGTTATTTCGGGTATGGACTGGTTATCGTCATACCGGGCTGTTATCAATTGCTACCGCCAGAGGGTCACAGTATGTACCGTGAGCTGGGAGTGTTTCCATTTCTTGGGGGATCGGATTGGTAGTGTGTTGCCACCGATGTATGATCCGCGAGGGCGGAGTGAACTGAGTGGTCTACTTGCTAACTTTATGAGTGGTGAGTGTGATGAGACCCAGATTGTATTACCGAGAGTGGTTTGTGAGTATTCGGATGTATTTCCCGAGGATCTCATTAGTTTACCACCTCACCAAGAGATTGAGTTCTCTATTGATTTAGTGCCCGGCACGGCGCCAATTTCTATGGCACCTTATCATTTTGCCCCAGCCGAGTTGAGTGAGTTGAAGATTCAACTCCAGAAATTGCTAGATAAGGGTTTTGTTCGCTCTAGTGTTTCACCGTGGGGAGCACCAGCCCTCTTTGCTAAAAATAAAAATGGTGCCTTGAGACTTTGTATCGACTATCGGAAGTTGAATCGGGCTACGGTTAAGAATAAGTACCCTATGCCCCGTATAGATGATTTGTTTGACCAGTTGAAGGGCTCCTGTTGTTTCTCTAAGATAGACTTGAGATCGGGTTACCACCAGTTGAGGGTCAGGGAGAAGGATATTTCGAAGACGGCATTCCGTACGCGGTATGGCCATTATGAGTTTCTGGTGATGCCATTTGGGCTTGCCAATGCACCGGCAGTCTTTATGGACTTGATGAACCGGATCTTCTGGGAATTCTTAGATCGCTTTGTGGTCGTTTTCGTGGACGACATTCTGATTTATTCGCCTTCTGAGGAGGAGCACGGAGAACATTTGAGAGTGGTGCTTGAATTGCTTAGGACCCATAGGCTATATGCCAAGTTTGGGAAGTGTGAGTTCTGGCTAGGAGAAGTCAAGTTCTTAGGCCATGTGGTATCCGGGGAAGGGGTGCCTGTTGATACATCCAAGGTTGAGGCAGTGCAGGATTGGGCACAGCCTAAGAGTGTTTTTGAGATCCGCAGTTTTCTGGGGTTAGCTGGGTATTACCGCCGATTTGTAAAAGATTTCTCCAAGCTAGCTTCATCGTTGACTAGATTGACGAGGAAAGGGGTCAAGTTTGTGTGGAGTGAGACTTGTGAAAAGTCGTTCCAGGAGTTAAAAGTTAGATTGACCACCGCTCCAGTCTTGATTATTCCGGAGAGAGGGTTGGGTTATGCAGTCTATTGTGATGCCTCACGAGAGGGTTTGGATTGTGTGTTGATGCAAGAGGGGAAAGTGGTTGCCTATGGTTCACGTCAGTTGAAAATACACGAGAAGAATTATCCTACACACGACCTAGAGTTAGCAGCAGTAATTTTTGCCTTGAAGATTTGGAGGCACTACCTTCATGGTGAGAGGTTCGAGGTATTCTCAGACCATAAGAGTTTGAAGTACCTATTTACACAGAAGGACTTGAATTTGAGGCAGAGAAGGTGGATGGAGTTCATTGAGGACTATGATTTTGAGTTGCACTATCACCCGAGAAAGGCCAATGTTGTGGCCGATGCCCTTAGTAGGAAATCCATTAGTGATGTAGCTTGTATAGCCATCCGGGAATGGGAGATGCTGGGTGCACTGGGCGAGTTTGATTTACTTCTGGGCGATTCCGTTGAGGCTGCGGCCTTGTTTTCTGTTGTTGCACAACCTACACTTGTGACTCGAGTGTTAGAGGCACAGAGAGGTGACCTTGAGGTAGAATCCCTCCGTGAGAAGATCTCTAGTGGGAAGGTTGAGAAAGGTTTGACGGTGTATCCCGACCTGAGTGTGAGATACAGAGACCGTTTGTTTGTGCCGGAGTCTTGCCGGGAGGAAGTACTCCGAGAATTTCATCATTCACGCCTTGCGGTGCATCCGGGAGGCACTAAGATGTATCGTGATTTGGGTCGCCAGTTCTGGTGGCGGGGAATGAAAAGAGATGTGGCGGTTTTCGTGTTGAAGTGCCTTACTTGTCAGCAAGTGAAGACCGTGCATCAGAGGCCAGCGAGTTTGTTGCAACCCTTGCCTATTGCCGAGTGGAAGTGGGAGCATGTCACTATGGACTTCGTTGTAGGTCTTCCGAGGACTCAGCGGGGTAGTGATGCTATTTGGGTGGTTGTAGGCCCGTTGACTAAGTCGGCACACTTTATCCCTATGCGCGTGAGAGATTCAGTAGATCATCTCGCCGACTTGTATATTCGGGACATAATGAGATTGCACGGGGTCCCAATGACGATCGTCTCAGATAGAGACCCTCGCTTTACTGCTAGGTTGTGGCAGAGTTTGCAGAGTGGCTTGGGCACTAAGTTGACCTTTAGTACGGCTTACCATCCTCAGACTGACGAGCAGTCCGAGCCTACTATTCAGATCCTTGAGGACATGCTTCGAGGTTGTGTCCTTGACTTTAATGGGACGTGGGAGAGGCACTTGCCCTTGGTAGAGTTTGCCTACAACAACAGTTTTCAGTCTAGCATCGATATGGCACCGTTTGAGGCCTTGTATGGCCGACCATGTAGGTCCCCAGTTTGTTAGGCCAAGGTGGGTGATGCACCTTTGTTGGGTCCGGAGTTGGTTAGGGAGACGACGGAGAAGGTTGAGCTCATCCGTAGGAGGCTTGTTACAGCCCAGAGTCGCCAAAAAGGTTACGTCAACCGTAGGAGGAGGCCTTTGGCGTTTGAGGTAGGTGATCATGTTTTCCTGAAAATATCACCTAGGCGAGGTTTGATGAGGTTTGGGAAGAGTGGGAAGTTATCTCTTCGGTTTATCGGTCCCTTTGAGATCCTTGAGAGGATTGGGGAGGTTGCTTATCGTTTAGCTTTGCCACTGCAGTTGTCTGGGGTGCATGACATGTTTCATGTGAGTATGCTTCGGAAATATGAGCCAGATCCGTCCCATGTGTTAGATTGGACCAACTTAGAGGTAGATGAGGATGCCTCGTATGAGAAGAGACCAGTTCGGGTCTTGGATAGGCGGGATCAAGTCCTGCATGGCAAGACCATTCCCTTGGTGAAGGTTTTGTGGAAACATCACGGAGTGGAGGAAGCCACTTGGGAAAGTGAGTTGGAGGTCCGCGAGAAATATCCGAACTTGTTTGTTGATGTGCAACCATGCATTGGTAATTTTGTAATAACATTGAACTTTAAGAACATTATATGTGTCTTAAGTTGTAAAACATTGTAAATGTTTTGGTAAATGGAAGCTATGTTAACATTGTGTATGTTAAGTATATTATGAAAATGAAAGCATGATATTAATGTTGCACATGTTATGAAAGTGTGGAAAATGAGTTGAAATTGGTAAATTTCAAAGAATGCATGTTGATAATGCAAGTTGTTTTGTATAATGTGAAATACCTCTTGAAAAGAGATGGGATTGACCGGTAATGGGTCGGAATGTTTAATATTATGTTGTAATATTGTTGGGAATGGAGAAAACCTGTTTTTGAAAAACTTGTGTTTAATTTCGGGGACGAAATTCTTTAAGGGGGGAGGTTATAGCGATCCCGGTTTTCCCTTTCTGTATTCGCTGTATCCCGGACTTTGGTTCCGTGGAGTTGGTGGTTGTATACCTTGTTGTCATCCTCTCTCTAGAAACTCCCTTCTCTCTAGGGTTTGATCTAGTTAGAGTGCTTCCCTTCCCTTCGGCCTTTGTAAGAGTTGTGTTGATCGTCGAGGGCTATCTTTTGATCCGAGAATCTCGGGATTTGGAGCATTTTCGTTTTCTTCATCTTCTTCGTTGGGTGTCATCCTTTGAGGTAGGGATTCCTACTCACTACTATGGGTTTTAACCTAGATTTTTGGGCAATTTGTTAAATGATTGAATTTGGGAAGTTAGGGTTTGAAAATGTTAAAGGAGCGTTTTGTTATTTTGATTCTAAAAATGTGTATTTTGGGTTTCAAAACGATGATGTTGTTGTTGGTTGTTGAAATATAGACCATTGGGTCAATATAAGGAAGCGGGTTAGAAAACCCTAATTTGTTGTATAAATTAATTGATATAATTAATTTGAAAAAATTGTGATTATTTGGAATTGAGTTGGAAATAATGAAATTGGCTCATTATACTGTAAAATGGTGGAGTTGGATTTATTAATCGCTCACTTTTGAAAACATTGATATTTTATCTGTTGGAGCTTTTATTAGCTGTTTAGAAATAATTGCTTTGGGCTACCGGTGGAGGGTAGTTTTGATTGTTGTAGACAATGCATGATGATTAGGCAAACTAAAACTAATCAATTAGATGTGTCATTGAGTATGACGGTTGATAGAATACATTAATGTTATGTATTGATTGATTGTGTATATGACCTTTGTGTATATACGTTGTATGTGGAGGAGGAGATAGGGGATGTACTCCACGGTTTAGGGGAAGATAGGGAATGAACCTCTAAACCGGATGTTGTTTGGGAGGAGATAGGGGATAGACTCCGCAGATACAGCTCTTATGCTTGTCAGTTAATGTGATTGATATAGCTCATATGCGTATCTATGGAAGTGTTGATATAGCTCATATGCTTATCTGTTGAAGTGTGGATACAGCTTGTATGCTTATCTGTTGAGATGTTGATATAGCTTATATGCTTATCTATTGTGTAATGGGAAATGTTTAATATGAGTCACTATCTCACGTAAACTGTTAGCCAGGTTCTGAACCGTTGTTGTGAGTTGTGAATTGTGAATTTGATAAGAAATGGAAAATGAAATGAAACATGGATATAGTGGTCATGTAATGGAATTGGTTCATGAATTGATTTATGAGAGTTGGACATTTATCAATTGCTAATGTCTTAGTTACTGCTCATATTGTGTTTAGCATATCTCTACTGGGCGTTGGCTTACCCTATATGGGACATTATTTTCAGGTATAGGTAGCACGCCACCTCCAAGGACATAGCTTGGATGGATATGGGAGTGAAGACTCCTTTTGATTATTTTGTTTGTATTACATGTATATCAAGCCAAGGGCTTATTTTGTATACAGTTAGTACTCTTCTTTTGTGTAACTAAGTGTTGACTTGGAGAGCTGTAAGCCCGTAGGGCATTTGCTTTTGTTGTTAACATGTAATACTGTTGTAAGGACTACTCTGATGAATGGAAAGATGTTGATTTTATTATATCATCGCATGCCTGAATGATGGGTTTTATGTATTATTTTGAGGGCGTTACATATAATTTATCTTGTATCATTTTAAAAATTACATTTCATTCTTTGAAATTTTTAATTTCACAATAAATGATCATTTTTGTCAATATATTATTAAATTAATTAATAATTTTTAATTATTTTAAAAATCCATTTTGATTAATAATTTAATTAATTTTATATATATATAAGATAGCGGTTAAAAATTTTATTTTTTAATAAATTGTGTTAAATAAATTTTTTTTGATAAAGCGATATTTACATTTTTTTCAAAGCACAGAAAATATTCCATATTTTAAGTAAACCTAAAAGGATATATTTGTAATTTATTCTAATTATAAACACAAAAATTCATATATATGTATATATATGCATATATAATATGAATTAATGTAAACTTTTCATTTAAAAATAAAATATTTATAAAAATGATATGACACATTATTTTTGAAATATTTTCTGCATATATATATATATATATATATTATAATTAAATGCTAACTACCAAGACTTGAAAAAACACACACACACACACACAAAGTGTGTGTGATGCACATTCATTTCTAATATGAGTCCTACCATAATGAAAAATAAATACAAATAAAACAATATTTTTCTTCAATATTTTTGTAAATATTTTTTTTTTTCTAAATTTTTGGTCCTTAGTATTACTAAATTGTCTCTAAGACTGCAAATTTTCTTATTTCACTTGTAGTTTATTTTGGTGCATCTCATGTACAACTTATATCTTCTCTTGTTCCCTTTTTCGTTTTTACAAATTTAAAAAATTACTGGTCTACTAAATAAAATGAAAGAAAAAGAAGATGGACAGGTAAATATGTGGAGAGAGAACTACACATGAGCATCTTATTCATAATAAAAGCATACACGACCAAATTAGCTCAACATTGCTAAAACTATGTGAGTAATTTTATTTTATTTTTTAAAAAAATCAGACCAACTCTAAAAAATAATATGTGATACACTTTTCGTTGGTTTGAATAAAAAAATTCATTGTAACAATTTAGTCCAAAATCACATAGAGACTATCTTGGCTTACAAAATTTGTTTGTGCTGTCCATTTTTAAAATTCTATCTATTTATTTATTTTTTGGATTCAATTCGATTTTACTTTTTCATAATTGTTGAATTATGTATTGAAAATTATCCATTACAATCATATAATGGAGACCATTCCAATCCCAGAAAAACAACTCTCACACATAAGAAAGAGTTGTGTATGATTTTGTGATTAAATTTTCTAGAGTCAAAATTAAGGGATGCTAATTAGAGCCAAAATGCACCTAAAATGACATGCACCTACAATGCGTGTATGGGATCAAGTTGACAAAGCACTTAACATATAATTGTAAGTAAATTAAAAAAATGCTCTATTAATTTCTTGTTCATTTAGAAATTTAAATTATTAATAAAATGTTAACATAAGAAAAATAGCATATATGATACTAGATAGATGTTCGATATATTTTTTTTAAAATCAAGAAAAAATATTTTATTAATAATAATAAAATATTACAAAAGAGAAGGTACATATGGATCACAATATCTAACTTTATTTTTGACAAACAAGTGCCAATCCTACCACACTCATCACACCCAAACTCCTCGCTTTCTTTTTAATCTTTTGAAAAACTAGAAACAATAAAGGTAAATTATACAAATAGTCTCTATAATTTACACAATATGTTAATTTGATCCATGTTGTTTTAATTTATTCGATTTTGCTCTTTAATTTAACAGATTATATCATTTTAGTCTAATAAATAACGATTGTTAAGTTTGGTGGACGGAAAGTCTACACAATGTGTGAATTTGGTCATTGTAGTTTTAATTCGCTTGATTTTGAAAACGACCAAATTGACACATTGTGTAAACTATAGGGATCAAATTGACATATAGTTTGACTTTTCGTCCACCAAGCTTAACAACCGTTATTTATTGGACTAAAATGACACAATCCGTTAAATTAAGGGGCAACATTGAGCAAATTAAAATAGCATTGACTAAATTAACATATCGTGTAAACTACCGGGACTATTTATATAATTCACCCAAACAATAATTTATGAATAGGGCAAGCTTAGAACAGATTGCTATCTGCCAAAAATTAGAAATGAGGTCATCGAGTGAATAAAAACCCCTAATGAATTGAACTTCACCCACAAAGCTATTCTAACTTTCTTAAGTTTGCACAAAGCCACTATATTTGGTTGAGTGTTTTTAAAGACGCGCCTAGATTTAAACCAAAAAGAAAAGAAAAAAAAAAAAAGCACACTTGCATCTTATTCAGACAAGTTCCCTGTAGCGTCCTAGGAGAAGACAAGGCAGGAGTTGGGAGATGCAATTATTGTTACATTTTTTATTTTTTTTTATCAGCGAAATAGAATCTTTATTAATGAAGAAAATTTACATTTCAAATGTGATTACATCAATAAAGAGGAAAGAAGCAAGAAAAAAATAAAGGAATAAAGCACAATGTTTTTGAGGAGCCAACACTAGCTAGACAAAACAGAGGAACCAGCACCCAAAATTCAAGGTAGCACACAAACACTAGCTTTTATTGTTACATGAACTTAATTCTTAATAAAAACATGTTGTTGCAGGTCCCTCCTTGAGTATTTCTCTTAGTTGGAAGGAAAAACCTGCAGAACCGGGATGCGGTTAGGGCCTTCAAACTCCACAGAGTATTTTTTGCGAATGGGAGTGTAATAAAACCTCACCGTTTTGTTAGAAATGGTTATAAAATTTTGGGTAAAATCAGAATTTTTCCTAAGTTTGGTCTATTTTTTAAGTAGGCCCCGTGCGTCGATTTTCACGGGTCAAAGTGGTAACGCGTTCTATGCCACGTTGTTATTCACGTGGTATATTTGGTTGCTCAAAACCATTACCGAGTGAATGGAAAATTGAAGCCAAAGTGTGCTCCATGAAAATGGAGTTTTGGTGGAAATTCCTTAAGGTTGTAAAATGGCTTGTCGCACATTAATTTGGTGGGAAGTTTTGAATGGGTTTATAAGGCATGGGTTTGGTACTTGGGGTGTGCCCCAAGGGGTACCCAAGTGTTTTAGAGGGAGAGGTTATGGGCAAAATGGGCTAGACCCATTGGACCCAAAAATCACCACTCACGCGCGCGCCGCCACCGCCGTCTGTCCGGTGGGCTAGGCCTGGGCTTGGGCGCGGGTGCGTGGTTGGTTTGGGCTTGTTCGGCCCAATACTAATCTTTTTGGGCCAAAAACATTTGAATTTAATTTTATTTTTGGTAAAATAAAATCCAGAATTCAAATTAAACCGGAAATAAACTGGTCCAGTTTTACTGTACACCCAAACAGGACCCTTCCCGTTTTTGTTATCTGTTTGAATTGTGAATCCAATATATTCAAATCTATTTAAATTCAAAACCAAACAGGTTCCATACTTGTTCAAATAGGTTTGCACCCGTTTAATTCAAAATCTGCAGCCACCAATCCATCTATAAATAGGACAGCCCTCATTTGGATTTTGTAACTCTAATAATTTCGTCCTTCATAATTCTGCAAATATTCTTTTCATATTGCTGCATTATTTTCTTCTGTGAGAGAGTATAAACACTTCGTGTGTTCGTTAGGCAAACAATTTGTAGTGCTGCTATTGTTTGTAGTAGATCATTTTATCGTAGGAGATAGACGTCCAAATTCTGAAAGCACCGTGGAGAGGACGAATCTGTCTTAAGGACACAGTGTCAAATACTGGACTTGATCAGATAATTATTCAAAGAAATTAATCAAGTAGGTTGTTTAATTTATTATTTTGTTTTATTTATTTATTTAAATCAGATTTTAATTTTGTTTTTGTAACAAAATAAAATCTGTTTTTATTTATTTTGTTTTATTTCTAGTTTGACTTTTGTAATCAAACAAATTCTCTCCTTTCCTTTATTTCTTTATATTCTAGTTGTTGTTTAGTACACAATAGAATTTAATCAACTTAAATACAGTGAAGATTGTCCAATAATTTTAAGACAAATTTCTCGTTTTTGGTGTCTTCATTGTATTTAATTTTCTATGTTTTCAAAGTAATATTCTGGTTGGAAAATACAAATAGTATTGATAAACTATTTGACGGATAGTAGTAATATACTGCCTATTTTCTTTGACAACTAGTAGTAATATACTGTTGTCATTAACAATTGCAGAATATTATTTGGTATTACAGAAAATTATTTTGGTATTTTATTTTTCTAAGTTTTAGTAACAAGAAAAATAAAATTATTTTGTGTTATAATTTATTTTCTTGTTTTAGTAACTAGAAAATTAATTTGTGGTTTGTTTTTCTGATTTTTGTAATCAGATATTATGTGGGTATTTTATTTTCTAGTTTTAGTAACTAGAAAATTAATTTTGTTAATTTATCATAGTTCATCGTAAGTATACATGGAAGTATTTGATTCTGGAGTTAAATATTAGTTTTACAAACTAATTTCATTTTTATTACGAAGAAACCTTTGTGGCAAGTTTATTTTCTTTATTGGTTTACTGATTCATTCTTTAATTTCTGTGTATGGATCCGTAGTCGTGAATAGTTTCTGCACATGAGTTGCAAAATGTATATATATATATATATATATTCACAAGAACATTTTAATGTATGTATAATTAGTTTATTTATGTACAAATCAAACTGATTAAATGAATGTATGTTTTGTCATGGGTTGAGAATCTTTTTATTTCATGATGCAAGTTATGAGATCATGCATGATTAATTTATTTTGTTAATTCATTATTTTTAGTTGATGCGTTTGATATGCATGTATCGATATCAACTCTAGTTATTTCTTAAAAAAAAAAATTCATGTGATTTGGAATGATAAATTAATATGTTGACTTTGTACATAAGCAGATTAATTTGAGTATTT
This sequence comes from Camellia sinensis, assembly GCF_004153795.1. Lineage (NCBI taxonomy): Eukaryota > Viridiplantae > Streptophyta > Magnoliopsida > Ericales > Theaceae > Camellia > Camellia sinensis. Next base: position 440,711 of record NW_021025642.1, on the reverse strand, counting down.
CTAATCAATTTTGAATGGGTGTTTAAAAACCATAGAAATTTAAACATGAAGATGTATGTAGTTATATCGTTCTATTTAATTGGAAGTAAATTTAAGAAATCTTTTATATTGTTTATTAGTTTGTTTCGAATTTGTGACATGAGATGTCGTTAATTATTATTTTACTTGCGTAGTAGAATTTGTTAAATCATAAACCATTATATTAATATGGGAGTATATCTCTTGCATTAGATGAGATAATGTAATTTTCTTTTGTCATAAATATTTGATTGTATCTCTTACAATCAAATGGGTACAATCAAATGGGTTTTTTGAATTGTTTGATTCTTAGGCAAAATTTTTGTTAGAATATGATTTTTTCAAAACTTTAATTCTGATTTGTGTAGCCATAATTATTTTGGATTTTTCATTTGAAATTAATGAATCATGATTTGAAATTTATGAATCAAGCACATCGTAGACAACAAGTGATGGATGTTATATTTTGATTTATATTAGAAGTGATAGGGGTGGTGAATATGATGCACCATTAAATAATTTTTGTACACAACATGGCATTATTCACCAAACTACAGCACCTTATTCTCCACAGCAAAATGGAATTGCTGAAAGGAAGAATAGAACCCTAAAAGAAATGATGAATGCCATGTTACTAAGTTCAGGCTTACCACAGAACTTGTGGGGGGAAGCAATATTGTCTACTAATTATGTTCTTAACAGAATACCCCATAAGAAAACCAACAGCACTCCTTATGAATTGTGGAAAGGTCGCCCGCCTTCCTACAAATACTTAAAAGTGTGGGGGTGTTTGGCAAAAGTTGAAGTTCCTATTCCTAAAAAGACTAAAATTTGACCAAAAACAGTAGACTGTGTGTTTATTGGTTATACTGAGAATAGTAGTGCATATCGGTTTCTGACTTATAAATCAGAAATACCTGATATAAATGTGAATACTATTATAGAGTCAAGGAATGCTGTGTTTTTTGAACATGTCTTTCCTTACAAGAAAGGACAGAAATTAAGTTCACAGAAAAGAACTTATGATTGTACACAAAGTCAAGAGACTAATGACAATCAAACACAAGAGACTAGTAATGACCTCGACCAACAGGATTTAACTGATGATGAACCAAGACGAAGTACGAGAACGAGAACATCAAAATCCTTTGGTCCAGATTTTCTGACATACTTGTTAGAAAATGAACCTCAAAGCTATAAGGCAGCAATGACAGGTCCTGAAGCACCTTTATGGAAAGAGGCTGTTAATAATGAAATTGAATCGATTATGCAAAATCATACTTGGGAATTAGTGGATCTTCCACCAGGTTCTAAACCTCCTGGATATAAGTGGATATTCAAGAGAAAAATGAAAGCAGATGGTTCAATTGACAAGTATAAAGCAAGACTTGTAGTTAAAGGTTACAGACAAAAGGAAGGTCTGGACTATTTTGACACATATTCCCCTGTGACAAGAATAACATCCATTCGCATGCTTATTGCTATAGCAGCGTTGTTTAATTTAGAAATACATCAAATGGATGTTAAGACAACTTTCTTAAACGGTGATCTAAATGAAGAGATCTATATGGAACAACCCAAAGGGTTTGTAGTGTTGGGGCAAGAAAAGAAAGTTTGACGACTTGTAAAATCCCTTTATGTGGGCTGGGCCTGGGCTTGGGCTTGGGCGCGGGTGCGTGGTGCGTGGTTGGGTTGGGCTTCTAATAATCCCTTTATGGATTAAAACAAGCACCTAAGCAATGGCATGAAAAATTTGATCATGCAATGCTTACTAATGGGTTTAAGATAAACGAATGTGACAAATGCGTCTATGTTAAAAACACTGACCAAGGATATGTCATAGTTTGTCTTTATGTGGATGACATGCTTATCATTGGAAGCTGTCAAAACATGATCAAATCAACTAAGCAAATGCTTAACAAAAGATTTGCTATGAAAGATATGGGGGTCGCAGATGTTATATTAGGAATGAAAATTACTAAAACATCTAACGGATAAGCATTATCTCAATCACATTATATTGAGAAAATTCTTAGTAAATTTATCAAGGATGATATGAATTTAGCTAGAACACCTGTAGACGTCAATCTTTATTTATCAAAAAATAAAGGTGATGTAGTGTCTCAGTTAAAATACTCTCAAATTATTGGAAGCCTAATGTAGCTAATGAATTGTACTCGTCCTGATATAGCTTATGCTATCAGTAAATTGAGTAGGTACACTAGTAACCTCGGAGAAGACCATTGGAAAGCGATCATTCGGGTTCTTAGATATCTAAGATTCACCCGTGATCATGGTTTGAACTTTACTCGATATCCAGCAGTACTTGAAGGTTATTGTGATGTCAATTGGATATCAGATACTAAAGATTCAAAATCCACTAGTGGATATGTCTTTACTCTAGGAGGCGTTGCTGTTTCTTGGAAATCCATGAAACAAACATTCATTGCACGATCCACAATGGAATCCGAGTTCATTGCTTTAGACAAAGCAAGAGAAGAAGCAGAATGGCTTCGTCACTTCTTAGAAGACATTCCAATGTGGCCAAAACCTGTGTCAGCTATTTGCATTCATTGTGATAGTCAATCTGCAATAGGCAGGGCATAGAATCATATGTATAACGGTAAGTCACGACATATTCATCGTCGACATAATACCGCTAGGTAGTTGTTGTCAAATGGAATAATCTCAATAGATTATATAAAATCTAAAGAGAATATTGTGGATCCATTAACAAAAGGTTTGACAAAAGAGCTAGTGTATAGTTCATTGAAGGGAATGGGATTAAAGCCTATTACATAAGAGTCGTCATAATGGTAACCCTACTTATATGACTGGAGGTCCCAAGAACTAAGTTCAAAGGGACAACTAAGTTATGTATGGCTCGCCAGAAATCACCAAGGGCTTAAAATTCCCTACCCATTCCTATGGTGAGAGTGATATCTGTAACATATGTTGTATGCAGGGGTATAAGGATAAGCTTTGCTTTTAATGATTACTTATATCTTGATTGAGGCATAAAATCAAGACGAGTATAAGGAGATACTCACAATAAGAATCACCTATATGAGTGTCGAACTGGGGCTGGTTCTATGAGAATGAAGAGACTAAATTCTCTAGAAACACTAATAAAAACCAGGAGCGTTCAAGGCCAAAATGAACACAACAGTGAGAACCACGATGTGTTAAAAGATATTTTGTATGAAATCTATTGTCTTGGCTTACACAAACGGTTGACCAATTCAAGGCATCGCGTCCATTGGTTAGCTAGTAAGTCCGATAGGTTATCACTAGGGAAGGTTCAAGGCCGAAAACTACCTATCCTGATGCAAGATATTTTTGACTTATACTCTTTTGATAAAGTCTGCATATTATTGCATTTCCATTGTCATCAAATTCCATTCATGTGGGGGATTGTTGGAAATGGTTATAAAATTCTGGGTAAAATCATAATTTTTTCCTAAGTTTGGTCTATTTTTTAGGTGGGCCCCGAGTGTCGATTAACTCGGGTCAAAGTGGTAACGCGTTCTATGCCGCGTTGTGATTCACGTGGTATATTAGGTTGCTCAAAACCATTACCGAGTGAACGGGAAATTGAAGCCAAAGTGTGCTCCATGAAAATTGAGTTTTGGTGGAAAATCCTTAAAGGTTGAAAAGTGGCTTGTCCCACATTGATTTGGTGGGAAGTTTTGAAAGGGTTTATAAGGCTTAGGGTGAGATACTTGGGGTATTCATGTGGGGGATTGTTGGAAATGGTTATAAAATTTTGGGTAAAACCATAATTTTTTCCTAAGTTTGGTATTTTTTTAGGTAGGCCCCATGCGTCGATTTTCACGGGTCAAAAGTGGTAACGCGTTCTATGCCGCGTTGTTATACACGTGGTACATTTGGTTGCTCAAAACCATTACCGAGTAAATGGGAAATTGAAGCCAAAGTGTGCTCCATGGAAATGGAGTTTTGGTGGAAATTCCTTAAGGTTGTAAAATGGCTTGTCCCACATTAATATGGTGGGAAGTTTTGAATGGGTTTATAAGGCATGGGTTTGGTACTTGGGGTGTGCCCCAAGGGGTACCCAAGTGTTTTAGAGGGAGAGGTTATGGGCAAAATGGGCTAAACCCATTAGACCCAAAAATCACCACACGCGCGCCGCCACCGCCGTCCGTTCGGTCGGTTGGGCGGGCTGGGCCTGGGCTTGGGCGCAGGTGCGTGGTGTGCGGTTGGGTTTGGCTTGTTCGGCCCAATACTAATCTTTTTGGGAAAAAAACATTTGAATTTAATTTTATTTTTGGTAAAATAAAATCCAGAATTCAAATTAAACCGGAAATAAACTGGTCCGGTTTTACTGTACACCCAAACAAGGCCCTTCTCGTTTTTGTTATCTGTTTGAATTGTGAATCCAACAGATTCAAATCTGTTTAAATTCAAAACCAAACAGGTTCCATACCTGTTCAAATAGGTTTGCACCCGTTTAATTCAAAATCTACAGCCACCAATCCATCTATAAATAGGACAGCCCTCATTTGGATTTTGTAACTCTAATAATTTTGTCCTTCATAATTCTGCAAATATTCTTTTCATATTGCTGCATTATTTTCTTCTGTGAGAGAGTATAAACACTTAGTGTGTTCGTTAGGCAAACAATTTGTAGTGCTGCTATTGTTTGTAGTAGATCATTTTATCCTGGGAGATAGACGTCCAAATTCTGAAAGCACCGTGGAGAGGACGAATCTGTCTTAAGGACACAGTGTCAAACATTGGACTTGATCAAATAATTATTCAAAGAAATTAATCAAGTAAGCTGTTTAATTTATTATTCTGTTTTATTTTTGTATTTAAATTAGATTTTAATTTTTTTTTTGTAACAAAATAAAATCTGTTTTTATTTATTTTGTTTTATTTCTAGTTTGATTTTTGCAATCAAACAAATTCTCTCCTTTCCTTTATTTCTTTATATTCTAGTTGTTGTTTAGTACACAATAGAATTTAATCAACTTAAATACAGTGAAGATTGTCCAACACGTTTCACCCACCTCCAGTTCATTAATCCTTGCTAAACGAAGCCGTTCTTTTTGTTTCAAGGCCCTTCTTTGATCTGCCCTTATTGTCATCTGAAGGTTCCAATATCTTCTACCTTCATCCCATACATCATGATGGCATTGTTGTGACCAGGTAAATAAGTTGTCGTGTTCGGTATCTCCAAGGTGTAGGTAATATCCGTGGCGGAGAGCACCTTCTCAAAGCTACAATATTTCACATCCATTCTTGAATTAATTAATTCTCCAAGACCTAAACAAATTAAAAGGATCTGATCAATTAGATGCATATTCAAAGAATAACTTAAATTAATCCAAAACGAAAACATACAAATAATAAACAAAAATGAAATGATAAAACAGAACAGAATAAAACAGGTCCTCCCACCCCACATCCGAGCTAAGAACTTGCACACACAGAGAGAGAGAGAGGGATTACCTTGACTTCCTCTGATCTCTAAAACATATGTGCAAGCTCAGAGAATGAGGTCTTGTTTATTATATAGATGACCAACGGGCGACACTACGTCGTACTGACGTGAGGTTTGAAAAAAATTTGTCAGATATATAGGATTTTATGTGTTGTTTGAATACAATTGAACCCATAAATTTTTTTCTTTTCGAAAAATCGTTGAGGGCACTAAAAGTGGTGCTCTAATAGTATCACTAATAATGCCTTTTTTTTTTTTTTGGCATTCTCAATACATTAGTGCTATTAGTGGTGCTTTTTTTAATAGTATGAATCATTGTTGTTCTTTTCTTTTGACCCTCTTTTTTGTGCTTGATCTTTTGGTTTGTCGTTCACTTGTAAATAAGAAATCATAATTAGGGTAGACTCGATTCATTGAAAGCTCGCTCAATTCGTCTTGTTTAGTAAATAAACCGAATTTGAAATTGAATATTAGGCGCATTTAGTGAATGAGACAAGCTTGAGCTTGAATAAGCTCGGCTCGTCAAATTCAGCTTGTTTATCTTTATTTAAATTATATAATAAATATATTATTTATGTATTAAATAATCTATAAATATATATAAATAATAGTATGAATGCATTATTTGTGTATCAAATAATATAAATAATTTTTTATTTATACATTTTTATTTAAATTATACTAATAATATTTAAAAAAATCTTATCGAGCCAAGCCAAGCCAAGCTCGAGTCTAGTTACTTATCAACTCGAGCTCGAGCTCAGCAAAACTCGGCTCAGCTCGCTTGCAATTCTAATCATAACTATGTGAATTGGAAAATTCTAATATACACTTATTAGAAAGGGGTGTATTATATGCACTCTTAATTATATCATTTCCTTCTTTAATTATGATTAATTTTCTTTCTTAATTATGACATTATTTTAATTACAACTCATGATATTTTTAGTTATCCCTAGCATTGTGTTTATTTCTGACAATTTTTTTAGTTATAACTTAAAAAATATAAAATTATATCATTTTCTTATTTAATTATAATGTGCATGTGGTGTATATGTATATATATATATATATATTTGAGGAGTGTGTGCCATAATACTTTCCACTTAAACTCAATAGAAATTTGAGACATGTGTTGAATCTTGATTGGGCATGATATGGCCTAAATATCTGTGTATATAATTATTTAACGAGTAGGTACACAAATTGTTCACTAATAATGTTATATTTGTGAGAAATTTAAATTATATTATATTTATTATTTTATTTGTTAACATATTAGTGTAATGAATTCTATAATTAATGTATATTTTTTAATGTAGTAAATAAAACTAAACCGGCATATTAAATGGTAAAGATAACATATACACATTGAAACACAATATCACTTTCTTGATCAAACTTGACTTTTCTTGTCTTTTAGCTGTTTAAGTAATCCGAAGTTCTATCACGCTTATTCCTTCTTTACTCAAATGATTCGGATTCTCATTTCACATATTTTTTCATTACCAAATCCTTCTTTTTCAGATACACTAATTTCTTACTTGGCTTCTTAATCAATTACTGTCAAATCAATGATTTCAAAATTTTTCTTCTTTTGTTTTATAAAACATAAAATTAAAGCTATAAAGCTCTAAGGAAAAATATTTGCATGTATGGAATTTTATTCAAAATCAAACGAATTTTTGATTCTCAACTTCTAAATTTGTCCAAATTTAGATGTAATTCATTTTTTCATATCAAACCCAATTTTAAACCCACAAATTCTAAAACATGAATTAAGCTTCCAAAATATAATTCCAAAACTTGAGTTCATACAATGACTTGCCTAAAAATATACAAACTCTTAAATAATCAAGAAAACATGATCAATTTTAAATCATTTATATCAAAACTACTTTAATTTATTAAGCTCTTTGTTTATAAACTCATAATTTTCCAAAATTTAGTTCTTGTTTGTCAAAACATGAAATTAAGGCTATAAACTCCTTAAAAAATTATTCGCATGAATCAAAGTCCAACCAATTCTTCATTATCAAGCTCAAACCATAATTTGACTTCTTTATTTATATCAAAACTTAATCCCAAACTCATAAACATTAAAATATGAATTAAAATTCTTAAATTACATTACGTGCACAGGTTAAGGATTAACATCCAACCATTTCTTAGTTTTCAAAACAAAATAAAAACCCTATTTACCTTCAAGATTAATTCTAGATCCCCATGCACTTTAATGCTTATAAAACTTTTCCTTCTTCTCTTCAAAATATGAAATTGAGTAACTCAAATTCTTCAAAATTCATGATGCATGTTGAAAAATCTAGAAATCCCCTAGATGTTGATTTATGATTATGTATCAATGTTAAGCAGTATATAACAATCCCAATCAAACAATCAAGACAAATCGACACAACGATTTTACGTGGAAAAACCACAATTGGACACCTCCAATTGTGATAAAAAAAACCACGGGCAAAAGCCATAAAACAATCTACTAAAAAGATAAAAAAGAATTACACAGGTATACTCTCAATTACCTAGCGAATCCACACCCGAATTGAACCAACCCCTATGTGCCTCTTCCAATCCCGTCTTCACCTCGGAATTGTCTTGATGATGAGCCTCTCCAGAATCCACCAAAGCTTCAGGCTCGAATTCTTCAGAATCCGCCGAAGAACAACTCTCTCTTTTGTATAGAATTAAACAAACAATCCTTTGATGTAAACTTCTAAAACCATGAGTTGAATACTCAATCAAAACGTCAAAGAAAACTAGCAAAATATCTCCAAAGATAAACCTTAATATCCAAAAAGAAGATCTGGAGAAGTAATCTTAAAATCTGACAGAAACACGTACTTATAGAAATCTGAATCGCGATGCTCGCTTGAGCAAAGACTCTCTCGCTCAAGCGAGGAACCAAAAACGCATGTTTTCCATAAGTGGCTTCGCTCGAGCCAAACAACCTACACTCGAGCGTGAAATCATATCTTTCAGTTTTTTATACGGACGCAGCCTTCGCTCGAGCAAGAACTCCTTCGCTCGAGCGAGCAAGGGCGGACAAGTAACTTTGAATGTAATTTTGCATTTTGCTTCGGGGGCGCTGCCCCGGACCCGCCAAGGGGTGCTACCCCCTCGACCCCCGCGAGCTGACCAGGCAGCTCGATCCCTGTCATAATCAGCGAAGTGGCAATCTTGAAAGCCTTAACATCGAAAACTTCTCTGCAAGGCATAATTCGAGTTGGATACACATCTAAAAACTCATAGCCTTACTGAAATAAAAAGTGCAAAAACAAGTACAACTAAAAGGAGTTTTGTCAAACGGGATTGCCAAGAATAAAACCTAACAATCTCCCCCTTTGGCAATGCCGTGACAAAACACACCTAACAAATAAAATCCTGAACACCCCAACCCATTACAGCCAACAAAAGCAAACTTCTTTCTCGAGGTCATGATCTGCAAAACAGCTATCAGTGCCACAATCTCCAAAACAACTATTAGTCCCACAAGAGTATATGAAAAGCAATAGACATATGACACGATTATCTTGAAGCATGAGATGGAAAACATGAATAGGTGCAACTTGGAGATTTTAAGAACATGTGGCATGATTAGATGAAAACTAAGACTCACGAAAAACAACTTTCTCCTCCTTTTTGTCACGAATTGACAAAGAAAGCTCAAACAACAAAACTAAGATCATAAACCACACAAGCAATGATATGACGATGTAACTATCAGGAGCATGCAAGAAGGAAATAATAAGCAAACAGTGCATAGCAACATGCAAAACAACTATAGCCAATCTCCCTTATCAAAGAAAACAAAGTGTTTATGCTTACAAACTCTTTTAATGATAAACCAAACTCCCCCTTATGAAAAACAACCACAAACATGGAAAACAATGAACAGGAAGAAAACGACAAAAATAATATGGTGGAGCAAGCAAGAAATTTCAGATTTGTACCTTGAAACACACAAGATTATCCAAGAAGCACAATTACTTGAAAACACAATGTGCACAGTCTATAGAAGATTCCTCATGAAAGAAAGTGATGCATTATGTGAAAAGCATAGATCCCATGATAAAAGTGTGTGTGTGACTCTTGGAGTTCGACAAACACTAGATTCAAATTCAAGTAGTGATATGAAAGCTAGACCTTCAGCAAGAGAATCTAAGCACAACAAAGGAAAGTCAAACCACTAGGAATCAAGGGGTATTTGGTGAGTAAAGGCAGAGGCTCCCCCTCAATCAATGAATCCTTTATTTATTTATTTATTTATTTTTCACATCTTTTTCTTTTCTTTCTTTTTCACATTTTTTTTCCTTTTTCTTTTTCCTTTTCTTATTCTTTTGCACACTCATTGGCAGCTGGCACGCTCAAGAGTATGGAAACCGAACCAGAGAAGCATGGATATAATAAGGATGGCCTGGTTGGTGACTCTGAGGTAGCCTTTTCCTCATGGATGGACTACAAAGAATAGAGTGGAGATGCAAAAATATGGAAGATAGTTAAGAGACTCAACATCACCCATGATATGCTAGTATAGGTCAATTCCTCTAGAAACACAAAAGATCAATGACAGAAGTCCATAGAGAAAAAAAAAAATCACTAAGGCGGAAGACTCCAAAATTTGCTAATCCAAGAGTGGGTACAGAATGAGATATACTAATCAAAAAACACACACTTGAAAATGAGTAATGACCATAGAAAGCACACATATAGTAACATGTAATGGTTATTCTCATCAATTCCAATATGCACCAAGGACCACTCAAAAATTTTAAGCTTGCAAAACCATACTAAGAAAATCTTTTTGGATTTTTTTTTTTTTTTTTTTATAACACAAGACAAAAAAAAGAACAAGCACACATTTTTTTTCTAAACAAAGTAAGACAGAAAACAAACATGCACACATTAAATGACTCAAACAGAAAAAAAAAAAAAAAAAACACATAGAAACCTAAAAACTAAAACGAATAAACAAATTAACACAAGTCAAGGTTTCTCACCCAAACCGCTTTAGTATGAAAAAAGTTGTGAAAATTGCGGTTCTTGGGAGGTGTCTTGACATTGCGGTTCCCTTTCCCTTCAATGGGAACCCGTCTAGACTTGGTGTCCAACTTCCTATACCTTGGTCTAGACAAACAAAACCTCTGTTCACGTTTAGTCTCAAGCAAATCAAAATAACGAGGTCTAATATGACCCTTAACCTCATTACCACCAATGAAGTGTCTCTTACCCCATGAGATGTTAGAATTTTTTCCATCATTATGAGACACTCTTCCATGCAACTTATAACAGCAAGGGAGAATATGACCATGTATACCACAATGATGACAAATAAAAACAGAGTGTACCTTCTTTTCTTTGGCCTTACCAACTCTAGGAAGTTTGAGAAGTCCATCCTCATGTTGAATTTTTTGTTCTCCCTTTTGTAGACACCCCATTTTTGACCATCCATAAGACTTGGACGTCACCGTTTGAACACCCGGTGATCATCCATGATTGTGTTCGTTTGGAGTTCCCGGAGGTCTCGGCTACGTGCCTTGCCTCAGGATCTCCGAACTCGACTGTTTAGTGTCTGGTTTTGCACCAAACACTTGTGTTTTGCCTTGAAGGGGCAGGGAATGCCTTGTGAGGCATCCCCACACATCACCGGCCGTGGCCAGAGGCCACCGGCTGGTGTTTTGTTTCCATCGACAATTTATATTGCCGGTCGGCATTCTTTGTTGCCGGTCGGCAGTCCATTTTGTCAAAATCGCAATTTTGAGCAGCCGACTACTATTCATCTACTTTTGCAGATATTTTAATACAGCTGTCTTGCATTTGGCTCCCCTCCATGTGTATGGAGGGATCTCTCTCTTTAGAAGCTTGTCTTGTAAGCTTAACAAGACAAAAGGCTCTATAAGAGAGAGTCTTCTCTCTTGGCCTGGGGGGTGAGACATTTTAGAGAGTTTAGACAGCCATTTTAGGGTTTGATTTCTAGGGTTAGGATTGATACATATCCTATCTCTATATCTCCCTCTTGTGTGTGTTTAAGTGTGTTTGTGTCTTACTATTGCACACAAACACATAGTGTTTCACCTTCACTTAGCTACTGAGGTTCTAAGAGGTTGGTTTTGAGGTTTTGGAGCTGGTTTCAACCTAAAAGAGGCTGCTGGTCCACCATTGTTGAAGGGGTCTTCAAGGGTAAGAAACTAGACCTCATTTGCATAGAACATGCATTCACTCGCACTATCTTGTGCACTTACACTTTGTATCTCACTCGCACTATCTTGTGCATC
>NW_021025642.1:411324-428914 GCF_004153795.1 Camellia sinensis | reverse complement strand
CTTGACTGTGAGATAGAACAAGGACTGAGCTACAAACAAATCATGGCCATATATGAAGATAAAAATTGAAACTCGTCGAGAATGTCTCAAGTTTCTTTAGACAGAACTAATGATAAAAAAGAGGAAGAGCTCAGTGCTGGCTATGCAACCATTGTCTTTGGAACAAGGATTCAAAGACTTTTGGGACAATATCATGTTCTCAACAAATTTTTCTAAAAATAGTGGCATTGGCTTTGGTGGTAGAAAAGAGCAAAAACAGAGGTCTTCCACCATGTCATGATACAAAACTAAAAGGAAAGGTGTCAACAAGTCCGCAGGGGACCTCGGCTACACAGTTTGGACTCGCTTTTGTATCACGGTTCTTAATCTGAAACCAAAGAGTCCAATCCGCAAATCGTTTTAAGAAACAGATTTTTGAAAAGTAGTGCCAAAAGGGCATCTGGACTGTTTTGCCAGATACAGGAGTCGCCACCTAAATATTTTAAAATGGGGGAATTTGGAAGACCCTGACCGGTGCCAAAGGCCCACGTGTCATTGCATCACCAAAGTATTGCCTCGCTCGGAACTTGGGTATGATTGGGGAAGGCCAGCTATGCACCCGCTGCTGTATGTTACTCTCGAGCCCGACTCCGAAGAATGGGCCCTCTACTAACCGTGACTATCTGTTTTGAAAGCATATGTGTTTTCTTATTTCCAGTTCATTAGCCTAAGAGGATTACTACGTTGGCCGCACGACAACAGTATAGACCAAATCGCCTAAATTGGAACAAAAACATTTCATGTTTGTTTTAGAAAATGTTTGCTACTCACAGTAGGCTAAAATGCGTTTTGCCCGACCCTCTAATGGGCTTTTAGAAAAGGTGGTTTTTGCCACTACTAGTGGGCTTAACCATTACACACAGTCTAATGCGTTTTTTTCCAATTTAGGTAACTCTAACCTCCATCCACTATGCGATTTAAGCAATTATATCAACATAGCACTAGTCTCATGTAATCAATGCTGTCATGGCAACACTCACACCCCAACGCATGCAAGGATGGCTAAAAAAAGAACTACAGAGTCTCCAAGCCAATATTATAAATGAAGTTTTGCACAAAGAGCTTGTCGATCATTAGCTATCTTGATGGCATCAATCCTAGCCTCGGAAATCTCCTCATTTAGTTTGACATTCTCACTTTCACATGCTTTGAGTTTCGTTGTGAGTTTGTCATTCAATTTGGATAAGTTAAGAGACTCCTTATACAACTTTTCAAAGCTTGCTCAAGCTCTACATCATCACTCTCCGAGGATTCATTATCATTGGCATTCTCAACCAGGCTCATCGGATACTCTGTTCGTCCTTCAGTTTCGGAAGCCGCCATGAAAGCAAGGAATTGTTTATGTCCCTCTTCGCCTTGATCTTCGCTGTCACTTTCATCTTCATCAGATTCTGATTCATCATCCCAAGTGATGGCGAGGGCTTTCTTCTTCTTCAAACGAGTGGGGCATTCTGAAGCAAAGTGGCCAAATTCTTGGCATTCATAGCATTGGACTCTTTCAGAGTTCCTTTGTATCTTTCTTTTCTCCTTCTTGGCTATAGAATTAATTTTGAGTTTATCTTTGCCTTTAGATTTATGAGTATGAGTAGATTCCAAAAGATTAGGATTCTTTTTCAAATTTTTTAACAAAAGCAGCCGTAATCTTGGAATCTATCTCACAATCCTCATCAGAATCCTCTCCAACTCTATGAGCACTACTAAAAGCAATAGCATCTTTTTGTTTCTTTTTGAAATTTCTATGTGCCTCATAAGTTTGGAGATTTCCAACCAAGTGATCCAGCTTGAGGTTGTCAACATCTTGAGCCTCCTCAATAGCCGTAAAATTTGGTTGGAACCAATCGGGCAAGGATCTCAAAATTATTCCTACAACTTTGGATTCTGGTGTTTTTTCACCTAAATTGAAGTTGGAATTTACAATGTCACTCAACTTCGCATAAAATTCATCAAAGGTCTCACTATCTTTCATTGAAAGGTTTTCGAAACTAGACGTGAGCCTTTGAAGTTTTGAGCGTTTAACAGAAGGAGTGCCCTCATGAATAGTTTGTAAGATATCCCAAGCCTCTTTTGCGACTTCACAATTGCAAATTCGACTAAACTCTTCAGGTGTGACAGCACACAATAGAGAATTGATAGCTTTACTATTCCAGCTACTATTTTGGTAATCAATTGTGTCCCACTTATCAATTGGTTTGGGAAAAGTTACACCATCAACGGTAATGGTTGGTTCAGTCCACCCATATATGATAGATTGGCAAACTTTTTCATCAATAGATTTTAAAAACGATCTCATCTGAGCTTTCCAAAAAGAATAATTGGATCCGTCAAGTAGGGGTGGTCGAACCATAGAATTTAGCTCACGAATTGTATCCATTATCACAAATCAAACAAGATCTCGCTCTAATAGATTTGTAAAACAAAAAAAATAGAGCGACCTGCTTTGATACCAATTGAAAAATCTAGAAATCCCCTAGATGTTGATTTGTGATTATGTATCAATGTTAAGCAGTATATAACAATCCCAATCAAACAATCAAGACAAATCGACACAACGATTTTACATGGAAAAACCACAATTGGACACCTCCAATTGTGATAAAAAAAATCACGGACAAAAACCACAAAACAATCCACTAAAAAGACAAAAAGGAATTACACAGGTATACTCTCCATTACATAGCGAATCCACGCCCGAATTGAACCAACCCCTATGTGCCTCTTCCAACTCCATCTTCACCTCAGAATTGTCTTGACGATGAGCCACTCTAGAATCCACCAAAGCTTCAGGCTCGAATTCTTCAGAATCCACCGAAGAACAACTCTCTCTTTTGTACAGAATTAAACAAACAATCCTTTGATGTAAACTTCTAAAACCATGAGTTGAATACTCAATCAAAGCATCAAAGAAAACTAGAAAAATATCTCTAGAGATAAACCTTAATATCCAAACAGAAGATCTGGAGAAGTAATTCTAAAATCTGACAGAAACACGTACTTATATAAATCTGAATCGCGATGCTCGCTTGAGCGAAGACTCTCTCGCTCGAGCGAGGAACCAAAAACGCGTGTTTTCCAAAAGTGGCTTCGCTCGAGCCAAACAACCTGCACTCGAGCATGAAATCATCTCTTTCAGGTTTTTTATACGGGCCCAGCCTTCGCTCGAGCAAGAACTCCTTCGCTCGAGGGAGACGGGCGGACAAGCAACTTTGAATGTAATTTTTCATTTTGCTTTGAGGGCGCTGCCCCTCGACCCCGCGATGGCACTGCCCCGGACCCGCCAAGGGGCGCTACCCCCTCGACCCCCACGAGCTGACCGGGTAGCTCGATCCCCGTCATAATCAGCGAAGTGGCAGTCTTGAAAGCATTAACATCACAAACTTCTCTGCAAGGCGCAATTCGGGTTAGATTTGCATCTAAAAACCCATAGCCTTACTGAAATAAAAAGTGCGAAAACAAGTACAACTAAAAGGAGTTTTGTCAAACGGGATTGCCAAGAATAAAACCTAACACATGTAAATATAAAACCCAATTACATCAAGGTTTTCAAAATCAAACTCAATGTAATGAAATCTTAAAACTATTTTCCATGTTTATTAACCTAGTTCATACCCTTCAATTTAGTCTTAATTTCTTCCAATTACATGCTGTCGATTCCAAACCCGTCTTTAATTTCAAGTATAATACAAAGATTCTACAAAAATCAACCATAAATTTCAAACCTTAAACTTTAATTTCAGAAATTATGGTTGATTTTCTTTTGGATCTCTTCTACAAAAATCAACCATAAATTTCAAACCTTAAACTTTAATTTCAGAAATTATGGTTGATTTTCTTTTGGATCTCCTTCATCTCTTTCTATTTTCTTGAGCTTTTCTTTATCTTCTTCTCTTTTTATTTTTCCCTTCCAACAGCCACTCTCTCTCTCTCTCTCTCTCTCTCTCTCTCTCTCTATTTTCCAAATTGACTCCACAATGCTTTCTTTCTTTCAAATTTCTAGAACTATCTCAAACACTCTTGAATTCATTAGATATACATAGATTTCTTAGCACACACCCACCCACCCACATACACCTCAAATTCTAGATTCTTCCATTCCTCAATTTAATTAAGCAACATATAATCTTAATAATCTTGATTATCGCATAATTAAATTAATCATACCTAATCACAAATCCCACATAAATTATTTAATCTAATTTGACTTCCATTAGAGCCCAATTAATTATATTAAATTTATCAATCTGAATCAAATTTTTAATCTCACTCCCAAGCGGCTCCTAATATCAAATTATACTTATTACCATCATCAATTTTGGTTTCTCAAATCTCTAAGGCCCTCACTTTCAAATCAAACTCAAAATATTCGCCAGGAAATTACATATTCAAATTGGGCATCTCAAAAATAAATTTAATTCATAATAATTACAATTACTAATCCTCATAATCATATTAGCTCCATTTATTCTAGTTGGGACTCAATTAATCAAATCTTAATTTTTCTAAACTAAATTGAAACTAAATCAAATATTTAATTAAACTCTCATACGATTCAATACTTGAAATTAAACTGATTCAACTTATCAATTTCACCTCCTTAGACTATTTGGACATTCAATTTCTAATTCCAAAATAAATCCTTAATAAAACCATTTACGAATCAAACTCAATAATTCTCATAAATCCGAAATTAAATCAGAATAATAGACAATTAAAATTCAAATCCACTTAATTAATTACATGCTAATTATTATACGTGATAGGGTCATCACAAGTATAATACGAGGTGCGGGGAGCCGATATATACTGAGTAACAAGATGGACAGCATATGCAATGTCAAGATAAGTCATAGTGAGATAGACAAGACTACCTACCAAATGGCGATAAAAAGTAGCATGAGGGAGAAGATTCCCATCTAGAGGAGTGAGACGACTCTGAGGATCAACTGGAGTAGAGGTAGTTTTGCAATCTGTAAAACCAACACGTGCCAGAAGATCGGATGCATATTTAGCTTGTGACAAATAGTAACCAGTGGAATCATTAAAGATTTCCTTCATCTCAAACTGACGACTGAGAAATTGTTTGAGGCTAAGAATACCAGCCGCATCATCACCGGTGATAATCATATCATCCATATAAAAAAGAAAAGGAGTGGTGCCATGAGTAGTGATCCGAACAAATAAAGCAGAATCATATGAGCTGGAGGTGAAGCCGAAGTCATGAATGGTGGAGCTGAACTTAGCGAACCAAGCTCGTGGGGCTTGCTTAAGGCCATAAAAAGCACCTTGTAGTTTGTAAACCTTATGAGCCAGATAAGAAGACCCAGGGAGAGGTTGCATGTAGATCTCCTCAAGAAGATTACCATTAAGGAAGACAATTTTGACATCCATCTAAAAAAGATCCCAGTGGTGAGCAGCAGCAACAACAATCAAGCTACGAATAGAGGTAAGCTAAGCAACATGAATGAATGTCTCTTCATAATCAATGCTATATTCCTGGGTGAAACCCTTTGCAATAAGACGAGATTTGTAGCGCTTAATAGAGCCATTAGAATGGGTCCTAATTTTGTATACCCATTTGCAGCCAATTGTAGTGTTTCCAAAAGGTAGATTAACCATATCCCAAGTATGAGTTTTGGCTAAAGCCTGTAGTTCATCAGATATATCTTGCTTCCAAAGAGGATTAGTACAAGCCTCACGATGGGAGATAGGTTCTTAAGTAGAAAATGTAGTAGACCCGACAATATAATCACGAAGATGAACAGGTGGTTTGAGTTACCCGATGAGGACGACCTGTGGAAAGATCTATGGGGGAAAGGTCTGGTTAGGAGGTAGGAGATGAACTAGAAGACGCAATGGGAGGTGGACCATCAAAAAGAGCAGTCTAGACAGGATCAGGGATCACCTAAGGCATCTCTACAAATGAGGAGCCTGCATCAAATTCATTAGAGAAGAGATCTATGAGTGTCACGCCCCCAAACCGCCCCTAGTAGTTTGGAGCCGTGATGGCCAGTAATCCGTAATTACCGAAGGCCAACTTACAAGAATCACACACAATCAGAGTATTTATATAGGGGGCTCACAAATGCGGAAGCAATAATTCAAGATACAAGTGGTCCATAAGAGCAGTGCATAAGTCAAATGAAATGACATACATCTTTATAAGGTCTTACAACTTAAATACAATAAGGAAATGAGGTACAAAACACATCTTGACCAAAAGGCTTCTCAAGCCGACATATACAAGTACAAATGAAAAACAAGCTGATAAGCATGATCTTCAAGACAGTACAAAATGATAATCCAAAACATGTCGGCAATGCACCCAAAAACACATCGGCATCACGTCTAGGCCTCAATGCCTTCTTGTTCGTCACCTACATATATAGATAGAGAGGGTGAGCTTGGATACTCAGTGAATGATATTAGAAATAAAGGTTTTGCATGATTGATATCCAAGATCTCTTTCAAAACAATACATAGTATATTTTACAATCAAGGGAAAAAGTCAAGTTCGTTTGCCGGCTTTTCAAGTTCCTTGGATGTTAATAGCATCTACATAATACAAGGGGCGATGACATTCCGAAACAAGAGTGCAGTTGCATTATAGTCCCCTGCAGCTAAGGACTTTCAAGAAATGTCATCAAAACAAGATAGTGCTTGATATGCAATTAGGGATAGTCATTCATGCTAAATCAAATACTTTTCAAGACAAGGCAAAACAAGATTTATCAAAACAAGTGTAACATAGCTTTATTAGAAATACCACTCACATAGTTTCTTCACACGTCGGGGTCGAGACAAGCCCAAGTCCTACAAACACAGGCAAAGCCTATTGAATCCATGAAGCCTAACGATCTCATTCATGTACAATTCGGCAAGTCGGTTGGCATTGAATGTAGTCTTGACCGGCAAAAAGTGAGCTGACTTAGTAAACCTGTCGACTATAACCCAAATGGAATCCATACCTCTTTGCGTCCTCGGCAAACCCACTACGAAATCCATGGAGATGTGCTCCCATTTCCAGTTGGTAGAGGGAGCTGCAAGATTGTTTTGCTACTGATATGACCGGTGAGTGTATGTGCCGGGTCGAGGCCAGGGTGGTGTGCAAAGCGTGAGCGATGCTGGTGATGGCTAAGGAATAGAGGTTGGAGAAAAGAGACCAGTACGGCAAAGCACTTGGAGTGAAATTGAAAGCGTTTTTTGGCATTGATACAAAAAGAGTTAGATACGAGAAGGTGGGGCACTTAGCGCCGGTTGGACATTTGCAGGGACAAAGAGAGAGAAGAACGAACTAGAGCTAGAGGGGACGAAGGTGGCTGGAAATTGGCCTTATCAAGTGGTGTTGCCAGGTGTTGAGGATTGGCCCGTTGCCATTGGTCAGACACGCGTTCACATAGTCTAGTGGCGGGTCTGCGTCCTACGCGCTCGGTCGTGGTGCGAACTCGTCGCTCCGAGTTCATGAGCGTGTATCGGGATTGCTTGCGAGGTCCTTCCGGCCTCAGGCTCTGCAAGCGCGCTCGCGAGGAAGGTATTGGCGATAGTGGAATGGGTAGTATCGGCTAGAAAGTATCAGTCGGTGGAGTAACTGGAGGCAGTAACAAGATGTCAGGTTGTCAGGGACCTTGACGCGAGTAAGCGTGTTGAGACAGACTTGCGCAAAATTTCGTGCCTTGAAGTATGAATGTCGCTGGGTGGCGAAGACTCGTGGTTTTGTTATAGTGTGGCTTCCGCCCTCTTTGAAGCCGGACATTACGTGGCGAGTTGTTCACGATCCGTCTCGCCATGGACTGTCTTTAGCAGTTTGGTATGAGGTCGCAGCTCTAGCGCTGGAGCTCGGCCCTCTTTTTCTCGGAGTTCGAGTACAGTCCCGAGCAAACCGGTGGTGTCGGCGGTGTTGGCGGAGATTGTTCGAGGCGAGGACTGTTGACTCGGGCCAAGGCTGCGGTCTGGGAGGGCTGTTGGACGTTGCGTGGGCAGTGTCTGACTGCGGTTGTTCGCACGTGAGAGAATGCGGTGGAGTGCGCTCCAGTGACTAAGGTGTATTCGTTTGTGTTGGGAGATGGGCTTGCAAAGAAGAGAAGGACTCGCTGGCTCAGCCAGGAAGAAGACCGTGCAGCCGTGTGAAAAGATATTTAGAGACAGATTGAAAGACGTTAGCAGGGAGCTGGTATGAGGAGCCTTGGACGAGAGCGACGATCGAGGCAGACGGCACCAGAGGTGGTAGTGAGGAGTGTGGTTACCGCTAGTGGGGCCGGACCAACAGTCGCTCGTAGGAGAAGTCGGGCCTTGGAAGAGGTGCGTGAGGCGAGCAGGTGGCTCGGTGTTGTGGCCTGCGGCCTTGGATCGACGCAGCTGCCTCGCCGGGGAGGATGGTCTGTTACGCAGCCAGGTGCTTGAGTAACGGAGCGGCCAAGAGTTGGTGTTGGGTCGAGTGACGGGTGAGGGAATTGCTCGGGTGGTGTAGGTGTTCGTGAAATGGAGTAGGGCAGGCTGCGGGTAGAAATTAAGTCGGGTCGCGCTGGCAGAGCTTGATTGCAGCGCCGGCGTGTTGCCTTTAGCTTGAGCTGCGCAGCGGCAGACTGGAAGAAGCTAGGGCGAAGCCACGGGGCCACTGACTGACGTGCACTGGCGGAGCGGAATGCGAGCGCTCGGGTCTGAAAATAGATCCTCCGGCAGGACGTTGCGGGAGCCAGGGTTGTTGTCTGATTCGGCTTCGTTTGGTCGCATGGCTCTTGCCTTGCTGGTCAACCCAGGATTGAGAGAGATTATGTCTGCAAGAAGTTGGAGGGTGTCTGGAGGAGGGTTGATGTGGGGAGGTCAACGAAGAAAGGTCGCTGTAACGTTTGACTGCACCGGGCGGGGACAAGTTAGTATCTGGGTAGGTTGGAAGTGTTAACGCGAGCAACTCGTTGCAGATCTCGGGTCGGCGGGTAGTAAGGCGAAGTAGCGGTCGGCTGATGGCTAGTGCTTACGTTGGGTTTGTGTGAGTGTGGGGCTTGCAAGGCCTGGATGTGCTGGGAAAGATAAGAAGGAAACAAGGAACCAGATGGGTGGTGAAGTACAGTGGAAGCTAATGAAGAAAGTAAGCCAACGCGAGCAAGGTTTGAACAGGCTTGCGATGTGGAACGCAACCCAGTTTGGCTTGTAGTAATGAAGCGCACGAGTCCTGGTACCGAGGCGCGATCATTAGTCCTTGGTTCTGGGAGCATACGGAGCTGTTTTCATGTAATTGATGCCGAGAGACACTGACAAAGAGAGAAACTCTCGTCATCAAATTAGCTAGAGTCCTCTTGTGTCTGGTGAGTGTGGTCGTACAAGTTCTTTTTTCTTTCGGTGGGGTGTCGGGATAATCCTAACATTTTGAAGGTAGTTTAGGCTGAGAGTGGCCATTCTCAGGTCTGGGGTGTGCCCTCAGACTAGGGTTTACGTGCCGTGGGGAAGCTCAGTAACGCTCGCTAGGGAAAGCCTAAGGGTTATATGCCATATATAACCGTTGTTTTTAATTTAATAATATTCGTCGCAAAATCACCTTTGTGTTTGATATTGTACTTCCGGTAGTGTATTGGTGGACACTTGAGTAGGGAGTGTGCTAGCATGCGGTTGCGGATACGCGCAAGAAAATTGACGAGTCAGTAGTATAGAGATCTGATGAGCGGCTGTGAAAAATCAGAGGCCCTCCTTCCTCGGATATTTGGAGAATAGCACGGGTGAAAAAGGGGAGTTTAATATCTAAATTTTGCCCCATAGGCGGGGGTCCACTTCTTAAGGCTTACGAGCTATCAAGGTGAGGCGTTGGCCCCGGGATGCTCCGTACTCCTCGCTAACCCTGGAATCGCAGGCTACGTATCCGGGGGAGTATCTCACCAGGTAACGAATGTCCCCATGTGGCCGGAGCTAAATCTAGCTCGAGAGCCTGTGGAGAGTGGGTATTCTGGGCCACAGACGTAGGAAATAAGGGTAGGTCAGAGTTCGTGTCCTGTATATGTAGTACCTCAAATTGGTCTTGTGAAGGTCCAATCCTTAGAGCTTCTGTAAGAAAATAGGGATGCAGAGTATAAGAGGACGGCGGTCGGCAACAATCACGGAGCTTGACTTTAGCTGTGGTCATTGGATTAGTGGCCAAACCACCATGGTCCGTAGAAGATCAAAAACGCAGGAGTCTTCAGTCGCTGAATCCCAATGCGGCTACGCATGTAGTTTAGGCGATCCGGTCTTAGTGCATGGCTGTCAAGTATTTCCTATGGCCACATTTCCGATTATTTGCTAAATTAACTGCAAAGACAGTTTTTATTTGCGTCGTTGAACTGATTTCTTTGGATCAAAGATGAAGAGTCTGGAGCCCCCCGGTCAGCCCCCAGATTCCTCAGTGTTCTTCACAGGAAAAATGAAGAACAGTTTGAAAGAAAAATGAAGAAACTAAGGGAAGCATGTGAAAGGTTGTGGCTGGGGAAGCCCCTAAAACCTACGGAATTTGGTACCAGAGAGGAAGAAATATCAAATGAAAATGACACGGTTGAAGGACTTACCAATGGAAGGTTGCTTCTTCGAGCACAACGCAAAGAATGCAGACCGAGGTTTGAAGGAAGATGCTTGAGCTCTGAAGCGTCGGAGTTGCAGAGAGGCAGTAGGTACGAAAATTGGTTTAAGGGAGAAGGGGCTTTTATGTATAGGGATGTGAGAAAGCCTATGCTTTCTCAAAAATGAACCCTCTTGGCAGACTGACTGGGTGGCTGCATCGAGGTCTAATGGAAAAACTGCCCACGGTGTCCCTGCAGTAATGACGACGTCAGAACTGATAGGGATGGGTTTGATAGGAGTTGACCCGCCGAGGAACACCGGGCAATTTTTAAAGAAGAGAACGTCAAACCGAGGAGTTGAACCGAAAAAATTCGCAGACAGGAGTTAAGCTAGACCGGTCCCGCCGATTCCGCATCTGAGGACCCCGCACCGGCAAGTTGTTATCTCAGTGCGTATGCGGAGCCTAATACCATGTCATCCCAGTCAGCGCTTTTTGCAGACGGAATTAAGGGGCAATTGAGAGGTCGAGAACCTTTAATGATTAATGGAATTGGGTCCGGTGGGTCCACAAGAATTAAATGGGTCCTGAGAACAGATGTTGTGCCAAAGACTAAATATGTGGTCTCCGAACACAGTGGTGTTTAACACATAGTTTGTGGTGGGGTAGCCGGATCTTGAAGGAAGCTGCATCGCGGCTTAGGGCAACGCACCGCCGTGGATTTGACCGAGCTGCAAGGATCTGTGGTCACGAGCCAGTCAGTGTCGCAAAAGTGCCAGGCACACAGGAAATGGCAAAGAGGGCGTTGTGTATCGCGGCGAAGGTAGCTGCTATGTTGTAGCGTGCGGCCAGGAGCGTATTTCGACCGAAGATCTCTATCCGTTGTGAGGGTAGTCACTCCTGGAGCTATTCTTAGGCTTTTGGCTCGTAGTTATGGAATGCTACTCCTGGAGACTACCGGGTCTCGTTCACAATGGGTCAGGAGGGGGGCACAGCGGTAGATGTCAGGTTAATGAAGTTAGTGGTAACTCTTCTTGTTGTAAAGAGCTGCGATAAAAAAGGGGGGGCCCTTAACTTCAAGCTCTTTTCATCGCATCACGTTTTTCCCCAGGTATCATACATCAGTGGGCATTGCTCAACGAAGGCTCATCGGATACTCTGTTTCGTCCTTCAGTTTCGGAAGCCGCCATGAAAGCAAGGAATTGTTATGTCCTCTTCGCCTTGATGGCTTCGCTGTCACTTTCAATCTTCACAGATTTCTTGATTCATCATCCCAAGTGATGCGAGGCGCTTTCTTCTTCTTCAAAGGTGGGGCATTCTGAAGCAAAGTGGCAAATTTCTGGCTATTCATAGCATTGGACTCTTTCAGAGTTCCTTTGTATCTTTCTTTTCTCTTCTTGGCTATAGAATTAATTTTGAGTTTTATCTTTGCCTTTAGATTTATGAGTATGAGTAGATTCCAAAAGATTAGGATTCTTTTTCAATTTTTAACAAAAGCAGCCGTAATCTTGGAATCTATCTTCACAATCCTCTAGAATCCTCTCCAACTCTATGACACTACTAAAAGCAATAGATCTTTGTTTGTTCTTTTGAAATTTCTATGTGCCTCATAAGTTTGGAGATTTCAACCAAGTGATCCAGTCTGAGGTTGTCAACATCTTGAGCCTCCTCAATAGCCGTAAAATTTGGTTGGAACCAATCGGGCAAGGATCTCAAAATTATTCCTACAACTTTGGATTCTGGTGTTTTTTCAACCTAATTGAGTTGGAATTTACAATGTCACTAACTTCGCATAAAATTCATCAAAAGGTCCTCACTATCTTTCATTGAAAGGTTTTCGAAACTAGACGTGAGCTCTTTGAAGTTTGAGCGTTTAACAGAAAGAGTGCCTC
Organism: Camellia sinensis; assembly: GCF_004153795.1. NCBI lineage: Eukaryota > Viridiplantae > Streptophyta > Magnoliopsida > Ericales > Theaceae > Camellia > Camellia sinensis. The sequence goes on along the minus strand of NW_021025642.1, from coordinate 416,470 downwards.
ATGAATAGTTTGTAAGACTATCCCAAGCCTCTTTTGCGACTTCACCAATTGCAAAATCGACTAAACTCTTCAGGTGTGACAGCACACAATAGAGAATTGTACTTACATTCCAGCTACTATTTTGGTAATCAATTGTGTCCCACTTATCAATTGTTTGGGAAAAAGTTACACCAATCAACGGTAATGGTTGGTTCAGTCCACCCATATATGATAGATGGAAAACTTTTCATCAATAGATTTTAAAACGATCTCATCTGAGCTTTCAAAGAATAATTGGATCCGTCAAGTAGGGAGTGGTCGAACCATAGAATTTGCTCACAATTGTAATCCATTATCACAAATCAAACAGATCTCGCTCTAATAGATTGTAAACACAAAAAATATAGAGCGACCTGCTTTGATACACAATTGAAAAATCTAGAAAATCCCACTGATGTGATTCGTTGATTATGCTTATCAATGTTAAAAGCAGTATATAACAATCCCAATCAAACATCAAGACAAATGCACAACGATTTTACATGGAAAAACCACAATTGGAACACCTCCAATTGTGAAAAAAATCAACGGACAAAAACCACAAAACAATCACTAAAAAGACAAAAAGGAATTAACAGGTATACTCTCCATTACATAGCGAACCACGCCCGAATTGAACCAACCCCTATGTGCCCTCTCCAACTCCATCTTCACCTCAGAATTGTCTTGACGATGAGCCACTCTAGAATCCACCAAAGCTTTCAGGCTCGAATTCTTCAGAATCCACCGAAGAACAACTCTCTCTTTTGTACAGAATTAAACAAACAATCCTTTGATGTAAACTTAAAACATGAGTTGAATATCAATCAAAGCATCAAAGAAAACAGAAAAATATCTCTAGAGATAAACCTTAAATCCAAACAGAAGATTGGAGAAGTAATTCTAAAATTCTGACAGAAACACGTACTTAAATAAACTGAATCGCGATGCCTCGCTTGAGCGAAGAACCTTCGCTCGACGACGGAACCAAAAACAGCGTGTTTTCCAAAAAGGGCTTCGCTCGAGCCAAACAACCTGCACTCGAGCATGAAATCAACTCTTTCAGGTTTTTTAACGGGCCCAGCCTTCGCTCGAGCAAGAACTCCTTCGCTCGAGGAGAGAACGGGCAGGAACAAGCAACTTTGAATGTAATTTTTCATTTTGCTTTGAGGCGCTGCCCTCGAACCGACCCAGCATGGCACTGCCCCCGGACCCGCCAAGGGGCGCTACCCCCTCCGACCCCACGAGACTGACCGGGGTAGCTCGATCCCCGTCATAATCAGCGAAGTGGCAGTCTTGGAAAGCATTAACATCACAAACTTCTCCTGCAGGCGCAATTCGGGTTAGATTTGCATCTAAAAACCCAATAAGCCTTACTGAAATAAAAGTGCGAAAACAAGTACAACTAAAAGGAGTTTTGTCAAACAGGATTGCCAAAATAAAACCTAACACATGTAAATATAAACCAATTACATCAAGGTTTTCAAAATCAAACTCAATGTAATGAAACTTAAAACTATTTTCCATGTTTATTAACCTAGTTCATACCTTCAATTTAGTCTTAATTTCTTCCAATTAACATGCTGTCGAAATTCCAACCCGTCTTTAATTTCAAGTATAATACAAAGATTCTACAAAAATCACCATAAATTTCCAAACCTTAAACTTTAATTTCAGAAATTATGGTTGATTTCTTTTGGATCTCCTTCATCTCTTTCAATTTCTTTGAGCTTTTCTTTATCGTACTTCTCTTTTATTTTTTCCCTTTCATCAGCACTCTCTCTCTCTCTCTCTCTTTCTCTCGTCTCTCTCTCTCTCTATTTTCCAAATTGAACTCCAAATGCTTTCTTTCTTTCAAATTTCTAGAACTATCTAAACACTCTTGAATTCATTAGATATACAATAGATTTCTTAGCACAGACCCACCCACCCACATACACCTCAAATTCTAGATTCTTCCATTCCTCAATTAATTAAGCAACATATAATCTTAATAATCTTGATTATCGCATAATTAAATTAATCATACCTAATCACAAATCCCACATAAATTATTAATCTAATTTGACTTCATTAGAGCCCAATTAATTATATTAAATTTATCAATCTGAATCAAATTTTTAATCTCACTCCCAAGCGGCTCCTAATATCAAATTATACTTATTACATCATCAATTTTGGTTTCTCAAATCTCTAAGGCCCTCACTTTCAAATCAAACTCAAAATATTCGCCAGCAAATTACATATTCAATTGGGCATCTCAAAAAATAAATTTAATTCATAATAATTAATAATTACTATCCTCATAACATATTAGCTCCATTTATTCTAGTTGGGACTCAATTAATCAAATCTTAATTTTTCTAAACTAAATTGAAACTAAATCGAATATTTATTAAAACTCTCAATACGATTCAATACTTGAAATTAAACTGATTCAACTTATCAATTTTCACCCCTTAGACTATTTGGACATTCAATTTCTAATTCCAAAATAAATCCTTAATAAAACCATTTACGAATCAAACTCAATAATTCTCATAAATCCGAAATTAAATCAGAATAATAGACAATTAAAATCAAATCCACTTAATTAATTACATGCTAATTATTATACGTGATAGGGTCATCACAAGTTAATACGAGTGCGGGAGCCGATATATACTGAGTAACAAGATGGACAGCAATTGCAATGTCAAGATAAGTCATAGTGAGATAGACAAGACTACCTACCAAATGGCGATAAAGAGTAGCATGAGGGAGAAGATCTCCATCTAGAGGAGTGAGATGAGTCTGAGGATCAACTGGAGTAAAGAGGTAGTTTTGCAATCTGTAAAACCAACAACACGTGCCAGAAGATCGGATGCATATTTAGCTTGTGACAATAGTAACCAGTCGAATCATTAAAGATTCCTTCATCTCAAACTGACGACTGAGAAAATTGTTTGAGGCTAAGAATACCAGCCGCATCATCACTGGTGATAATCATATCATCCATATAAAAAAGAAAAGGAGTGGTGCCATGAGTAGTTGATCCGAACAAATAAGCAGAATCATATGAGCTGGAGGTGAAGCCGAAGTCATGAATGGTGGAGCTGAACTTAGCGAACCAAGCTCGTGGGGCTTGCTTTAGGCATAGAAAGCACCTTGTAGTTTGTAAACCTTAGTGAGCCAGATAAGAAAGACCCAGGGAGAGGTTGCATGTAGATCTCCTCAAGAAGATCACCATTAAGGAAGGCAATTTTGACATCCATCTAAAAAAGATCCCAGTGGTGAGCAGCAACAACAACAATCAAGCTACGAATAGAGGTAAGCTAAGCAACATGAATGAATGTCTCTTCAAATCAATGCTATATTCCGGGTGAACCTTTGCAATAAGACGGAATTTGTTGCGCTTAATAGAGCCATGTAGAATGGGTCCCTAATTTTGTATACCCATTTGCAGCCATTGTAGTGTTTCCAAAGGTAGATAACCATATCCCAAGTATGAGTTTTGGCTAAAGCTGTAGTTCATCAGATATATCTTGCTTCCAAAGAGGATTAGTACAAGCCTCACGATGGGAGAATAGGTTCTTAAGTAGAAAATGTAGTGACCGACAATATAATCCACGAAGATGAACAGGTGGTTTTAGTTACCCGATGAGGACGACCTGTATGGAAAGATCTATGGGGAAGGTCTGGTTTAGGAGGTAGGAGATGAACAGAAGACGCAATGGGAGGTGACCATCAAAAGAGCAGTCTAGCAGGATCAGGGATCAACCTAAGGCATCTCTAACAAAATGAGGAGCCTGCAATCCAAATTCATTATGAGAAGAGATCTATGAGTGTACGCCCCCAAACCGCCCCTAGTAGTTTGGAGCCGTGATGGCCAGTAATCCGTAATTACGAGGCCAACTTCAAGAATCACACACAATCAGAGTATTTTATATAGGGGGCTCACAAATGCGGAAGCAATAATTCAAGAACAATGGTCATAAGGAGCAGTGGCATAAAGTCAAATGAAATGACATACATCTTTATAAAGGTCTTACAACTTAAATACAATAAGAAATGGGTCAAAACACATCTTGACCAAAAGGCTTCTCAAGCCGACCATATACAAGTACAAATGAAAACAAGCTGATAGCATGATCTTCAAGACAGTAAAAATGATAATCCAAAATGTCGGCAATGCACCCAAAAACACATCGGCATCACGTCTAGGCCTCAATGCCTTCTTGTTCGTCACCTACATATATATAGAGAGGGTGAGCTTGGGTACTCAGTGAATGATATTAGAAATAAAGGTTTTGCATGATTGATATCCAAGATTCTTACAAAACAATACATATACTTTACAATCAAGGGAAAAGTCAAGTTCATTTGCCGCTTTCAAGTTCTTTTGGATGTTAAAACATCTACTTATTTCAAAGGGGTGATGATCATATCAAGACAAGAAGTGCAGTTGCATTATAGTCCCCTGCAACTAAGGACTTTCAATGACAGCCTGTGCTGGCGAAAGTGTTAGAGTCCTCTAGCACTAAGGACTGTCAAGACAAGCTGTGCTGCGAAAGTTTTTAATCCCCTAGCACTAAGGACTGTCAAGACAAGAGTGCAGTTGATTATAGTCCCTGCAAGCTAAGGACTTTCAAGAAATGTTCATCAAAAACAAGATAGTGCTTGATATGCAATTAGGGATAGTCATTCATGCTAAATCAAATACTTTTCAAGACAAGGCAAACAAGGTTTATCAAAACAAGTGTAACATAGCTTTATTAGAAATACCACTCAATAGTTTCTTCCACGTCGGGGTCGAGAACAAGCCCAAGTCCTACAAAACAAGGGCAAAGCCTATTGAATGCACTTCAAACAAGTCTCTTACGTATGCAATGATCTCGGAAAACATGCTGGGCACCAACCAGGTCTAGGCCGAAGGTTCCCACACCTCCCTCGCCGAGGTGTGTTCCCGAGGGCCACATGCAAGGAAAAGAGGTCGGGAAACTCTGGGTTCCCCCTCTGCTGATGAACATGAAGAAATGAGTGTGAGAACATGAAAATACGGATGTTTCGATTACAATCTATTATCACAAATCTGGAATTTCTGTCTATGAGTTTGAAAACATGGACCTGGGTACCCGTACTTGGAATC
>NW_021025642.1:337535-409609 GCF_004153795.1 Camellia sinensis | reverse complement strand
CCGTGAATATCTTGTTTTGAAAGCATTATGTGGTTTACTTATTCCAGTTATCTAGCTAAGATTAACACGTTATGCGCACGGCAAAAACAAGTAATAAGACCAAATCGCCTAAATTGAACAAAAAACATTTCAGTTTGTTTAGAAATGGTTTGCTACTCACAAAGTAGGCTAAATGCAGGTTTTGCCGCCCTCTATGGGCTTTTAGAAAAGGTGGTTTTGCCACTATCTAGTGGGCTTAAAATTCACAGGCTCTAAGCGTTTTTTTCCAATTTAAGGTAACTCAACCTTCATCCGCTACAGGCATTTAAGCAGTTATATCACATAAGCAGCTAGCCTCATGGTAATCATGCTGTCGATGGCAACACTCACACGCATGCAAATGATACTAACAAAAGAATCTACAGAGTACTCCCAAGCCAAAATAGGAACTAGGTTAGTAATCACAATGCATGATCCTAGTTCATGTCAATTGAACTAATGCAACACATACAGGATGCGTTTAAATAGGCTCGGCTAACCTAAACATGGCATGGTGAAATGCGATCATTGATGCAACGTATTCAATTTGGAATTGAAAGTACAAAATGCAGTTGCATGATGTACCGACCTGGTGCATGCAAATACAAATGATGAATGCACGCATGCAATAGCATAAGGTATGGCTAATTTTAAATATGCCTAGTCTACCATCATAAGCAGGTAAAATAAAAGGGAAGAAAGACGTGGGGTTGGAAGGCATGCACACACTCACGCACACTTATTACATAGTTGGCCCTCACTCTGAGGGTCCAAATAAATATTACAGTCCGAATAAATAAACACATAAATTATTACAGAATTTTCTAATTAATTAACAAGCAATGAATGCATAAAGAAAGGGTGGCCACGGCTCTTCGCCTCGGGATGCGCGAATGATGGCATGCTCAAACCCGTCTCGTCCGGAAAGCCCGTACCATACCATTGCTGCTCTGTTTCACTGCCTTGCTTCTTCTAAAAAAAATGCCAAAGTTCTGGGATAGGTTCCTTTACACAACTGTAGAATACCATCGCTGGAGGAAAATGCCCACGCGGCCATAATATAATTTCCCATCGGCTGCTGAATGGGGTTAATCGGCCATTACACCAATGGTTGGTTCGGCACTGAATGCTGGCGTCGGCAAAAACTTCTTGCAGAAACAGTTTTGACAGCAACAGAGGACAGACAGTATATGGCATATGGGATTCAGGCAGCATGTGAGCATGGTCATTTCCCATCGATGTATGAACTCCAGGGAAGCATTGGCCCTCGATCCTCGAGCCATCAATTGTGCAAGATAGCCTAAGAGATCAAGCTTGCATTTGATGTAAATATGCATGCAAACAACAAATGAGGACCAAGACCCTATCATGTTGAAATCAAGGGCCCCGGTGACCGTAGAGTTTAGACGCGTTACATCACTTATAGTATGAACGCTCCTAAACCCTCACACTTGGTTTTGACACCCCCAAACAAGTATAATGCAATGCATGTTATGCAAACATGACTCAAAGATACAACATGAGATTAAGATGCAGGTATGCAAATGTCATGCAACTACCATGGCAAGTATGCAATGCTAGGCAGCAAGATGCAAATGCAATGAAAACATGGACGATTTAAGCAAATAGGATCATCAATGTTACAACACCTAATTGAAGCAATCATGCAACAACATGAGGCAAGCATGCAATTGGTGGACTTAAACCATAAGGTGACAAACACTCATGCCAACACGCAAGCCCAATGGACCTAGGTCTAAGGCACAAAAAGGGGGTCACTTTAGCTTCCATAACATGACATTCATGCATGATAGACAAGAAAAAACAGAATCTTAGCATGCAAAAAAATGGACCTAAAACCCACTGATATGGCAGCTTAAGTGGCTCCAATGAGATGCCATGCACCAAAAACTCATTTCTAGGGATAAAAAGGGCAACATCCTCAAAGCAATGAAAGAGGTCCCATATGCAAACAATACAAACATGATTTATGGACTGAAATACGATCCTAAATGATGCCAAATCATGAGGATGGTCTAACTACGCATGCTAGAGGCAAATATACTCAAGGCTTACAGCCAAACACAAGAGATGACACCAAACATGGCAAAAGGCACGACTGAAACAGATGGCCAACAGGCCCTTAAACATGGTAAAGAATGCCAATACCTTCATGAAATTAGGCTAACACATGCAAGAATCATTGACCTAACACAGATGCATTTCTAGGCCAAATAGAGGAAATGTAAAGCAACGTATGTTTAAGCATGCAAAAGGGCAGCAAATCCGACCAAAACAGAGATAACATGTGACCTAGAGACACCCAAAAACAAAAATTGATATCATGTTTAGTAGAGGCCGATCTTTGATCGGGCAGCGGGGGTGCTCACGAAGTGACCTTCCCCAATCGTACCCAAGTTCCCGAGCCGAGGCAACTTTGGTGATGACGGACACGTGGCCTTTGGCACCGAGTTAGGGTTTCCTAAATTCCCCCATTTTAAAATATTTAGGTGGCGACTCTGTATCTGGCAAAGCAGTCCATGTTTGGCACTACTTTTCAAAAATCTGTTTCTTAAAACGATTTGCCGGATTTGGACTCTTTGGTTCAGATTAAGAACCGTGATACAAAATCGAGTCCGAACTGTAGCGAGGTCCCCTGCAAACTTGTTACACCTTTCCTTTAGTTCTTGTATCATGAAATGTGGAAGCACTCTGTTTTTGCTCTTTGTCAGAACAAATTTGTCAGAACAAATTTGTTGAGAACCAATGATATTGTCCAAAGTCTTTGATCCTTTGTTCCAAAGACCAATGGTTGCCATAGCACACTTGAGCTCTTCTCTTTTTTGATCATTAGTTCTTCCAAAGAAACTTGAGACATCTCGAGAGTTTCAATTTTTTCTTCTTATATTGCATAGATTTGTTGTAGCTCATTCCTGTCTGTCTCACAAGTCAAGAGTTTTGCACAAAGAGCTTGTCGATCATTAGCTATCTTGATGGCATCAACCCTAGCCTCGAAAATCTCCTCCTTTAGTTTGACGTTCTCGCTTTCACATGCTTTGAGTTTCATAGTGAGTTTGTCATTCAATTTGGATAACTTAAGAGATTCCTTATACAACTTTTCATAAGCTTACTCAAGTTCTTCATCATCACTTCCCAAGGATTCATCATCAGTGGCATTCTCAACCAGGCTCTTCGGATACTCTGTTCGTCCTTCAGTTTCGGAAGCCGCCATGAAAGCAAGGAATTGTTTATGTCCCTCTTCGCCTTGATCTTCGCTGTCACTTTCATCTTCATCAGATTCTGATTCATCATCCCAAGCGATGGCGAGGGCTTTCTTCTTCTTCAAATGAGTGGGGCATTTTGAAGCAAAGTGGCCAAATTCTTGGCATTCATAGCATTGGACTCTTTCAGAGTTCCCTTGTATCTTTCTTTTCTCCTTCTTGGCTATAGAATTAATTTTAAGTTTATCTTTGCCTTTAGATTTATGAGTATGAGTAGATTCCAAAAGATTAGGATTCTTTTTCAATTTTTTTTTTAAATTGTTTAACAAAAGCAGCCGTAATCTTGGAATCTATCTCACAATCCTCATCAGAATCCTCTCCAACTCTATGAGCACTACTAAAAGCAATAGCACCTTTTTGTTTCTTTTTGAAATTTCTATGTGCCTCATAAGTTTGGAGATTTCCAACCAAGTGATCCAGGTTGAGGTTGTCAACATCTTGAGCCTCCTCAATAGCCGTAACTTTTGGTTGGAACCAATCGGGCAAGGATCTCAAAATTATTCCTACAACTTTGGATTCTGGTGTTTTTTCACCTAAATTGAAGTTGGAATTTACAATGTCACTCAACTTCGCATAAAATTCATCAAAGGTCTCACTATCTTTCATTGAAAGGTTTTCGAAACTAGACGTGAGCCTTTGAAGTTTTGAGCGTTTAACAGAAGGAGTGCCCTCATGAATAGTTTGTAAGATATCCCAAGCCTCTTTTGCGACTTCACAATTGCAAATTCGACTAAACTCTTCAGGTGTGACAGCGCAAAATAGAGAATTGATAGCTTTACTATTCCAGCTACTATTTTGGTAATCAATTGTGTCCCACTTATCTATTGGTTTGGGAAAAGTTACACCATCAACGGTAATGGTTGGTTCAGTCCACCCATATATGACAGATTGGCAAACTTTTTCATCAATAGATTTTAAAAACGATCTCATCCAAGCTTTCCAAAAAGAATAATTGGATCCGTCAAGTAAGGGTGGTCGAACCATAGAATTTAGCTCACGAATTGTATCCATTATCACAAATCAAACAAGATCTCGCTCTAATAGATTTGTAAAACAAAAAAAATAGAGCGACCTGCTTTGATACCAATTGAAAAATCTAGAAATCCCCTAGATGTTGATTTGTGATTATGTATCAATGTTAAGCAGTATATAACAATCCCAATCAAACAATCAAGACAAATCGACACAACGATTTTACATGGAAAAACCACAATTGGACACCTCCAATTGTGATAAAAAAAATCACGGACAAAAACCACAAAACAATCCACTAAAAAGACAAAAAGGAATTACACAGGTATACTCTCCATTACATAGCGAATCCACGCCCGAATTGAACCAACCCCTATGTGCCTCTTCCAACTCCATCTTCACCTCAGAATTGTCTTGACGATGAGCCACTCTAGAATCCACCAAAGCTTCAGGCTCGAATTCTTCAGAATCCACCGAAGAACAACTCTCTCTTTTGTAGAGAATTAAACAAACAATCCTTTGATGTGAACTTCTAAAACCATGAGTTGAATACTCAATCAAAGCATCAAAGAAAACTAGCAAAATATCTCCAGAGATAAACCTTAATATCCAAACAGAAGATCTGGAGAAGTAATTCTAAAATCTGACAGAAACACGTACTTATATAAATCTGAATCGCGATGCTTGCTCGAGCGAAGACTCTCTCACTCGAGCGAGGAACCAAAAACGCGTGTTTTCCATAAGTGGCTTCGCTCGAGCCAAACAACCTGCGCTCGAGCATGAAATCATCTCTTTCAGGTTTTTTATACGGGCGCAGCCTTCGCTCGAGCAAGAACTCCTTCGCTCGAGGGAGACGGGCGGACAAGTAACTTTGAATGTAATTTTTCATTTTGCTTTGAGGGCGCTGCCCCTCGACCCCGCGGTGGCGCTGCCCCGGACCCGCCAAGGGGCGCTACCCCCTCGACCCCCACGAGCTGACCGGGCAGCTCGATCCCCTCCCGTCAATTTATGAAGTCCAGCACGATATTAGGTCCCTCTACTTAATTCTAGAACAATCTCATCTTCGGAGAATTATTCAATATTTTCGGAGTATGGATATGTAGTGTTTCATAATATTTTAATTGGTAGGGAGACGCAAGCGCTCACGATTTATGTTAAAAAAAAAAAGAACAATATGAGACTATCTAATTGGTGATTGAATTGAAATATGAACACAAGTGATCCGAGAGTTTTAAATAATTTGCCATCATCTTCTCTTCACTATACACCAAGGTGGTAAGTAAGTTGAGTAACATTAGATTAGTCTATTAATTACATATTAGGTTAGCTAAACACCTCTTAGTCTTAACTAATTATAATTAATAATTAGTCTTAATAAATCTTAATTAACACATAAATTAATTAATTGCAACTAATGACAAATCCCACATAATTTAATTAGTCTCATAGACTTCAATTAAGACCCAATTAATAATATTTAATTTTTACCAATCTGAATTAAATTTTTAATCAAACTTCCAAAAGACTCCAAATATCATATTAAACTTATTGTCATCATTACTTTTGATTTCTCAAATTATTAAAGCCTTCAATTTCAGATTAAACTCAAAATCTCCGTCAATAAATTGCGTATTCAAATTGGACACCTCATAAGTAAATTTAATTCAAACTGATCACAATTCTCAATTCTCATATTTAATTAACTCCAATTCGGACCCAATTATTCAAATCCCAATTTTACTACACTGAATCGAAACTAAATTGAATATCTAATTAAACTCTCATATGGTGCAATACTTGAAATTAAACTGATTCAACTTATCAATTTCACCTCCTTAGACTATTTGGACATTCAATTTCTAATTCCAAAATAAATCCTTAATAAAACCATTTACGAATCAAACTCAATAATTCTCATAAATCCGAAATTAAATCAGAATAATAGACAATTAAAATTCAAATCCACTTAATTAATTACATGCTAATTATTATACGTAATAGGGTCATCACAAGTATAATATGGGGTGCGGGGAGCCGATATATACTGAGTAACAAGATGGACAGCATATGCAATGTCAAGATAAGTCATAGTGAGATAGACAAGACTACCTACCAAATGGCGATAAAAAGTAGCATGAGGGAGAAGATTCCCATCTAGAGGAGTGAGACGACTCTGAGGATCAACTGGAGTAGAGGTAGTTTTGCAATCTGTAAAACCAACACGTGCCAGAAGATCGGATGCATATTTAGCTTGTGACAAATAGTAACCAGTGGAATCATTAAAGATTTCCTTCATCTCAAACTGACGACTGAGAAATTGTTTGAGGCTAAGAATACCAGCCGCATCATCACCGGTGATAATCATATCATCCATATAAAAAAGAAAAGGAGTGGTGCCATGAGTAGTGATCCGAACAAATAAAGCAGAATCATATGAGCTGGAGGTGAAGCCGAAGTCATGAATGGTGGAGCTGAACTTAGCGAACCAAGCTCGTGGGGCTTGCTTAAGGCCATAAAAAGCACCTTGTAGTTTGTAAACCTTATGAGCCAGATAAGAAGACCCAGGGAGAGGTTGCATGTAGATCTCCTCAAGAAGATTACCATTAAGGAAGACAATTTTGACATCCATCTAAAAAAGATCCCAGTGGTGAGCAGCAGCAACAACAATCAAGCTACGAATAGAGGTAAGCTAAGCAACATGAATGAATGTCTCTTCATAATCAATGCTATATTCCTGGGTGAAACCCTTTGCAATAAGACGAGATTTGTAGCGCTTAATAGAGCCATTAGAATGGGTCCTAATTTTGTATACCCATTTGCAGCCAATTGTAGTGTTTCCAAAAGGTAGATTAACCATATCCCAAGTATGAGTTTTGGCTAAAGCCTGTAGTTCATCAGATATATCTTGCTTCCAAAGAGGATTAGTACAAGCCTCACGATGAGAGATAGGTTCTTAAGTAGAAAACTGTAGTAGACCCGACAGTATAATCACAAAGATGAATAGGTGGTTTGAGTTACCCGATGAGGACGACCTGTGGAAAGATCTATGGGGGAAAGGTCTGGTTAGGAGGTAGGAGATGAACAAGAAGACGTAATGGGAGGTGGACCATCAAAAAGAGCAGTCTAGACAGGATCAGGGATCACCTAAGGCATCTCTACAAATGAGGAGCCTGCATCAAATTCATTAGAGAAGAGATCTGTGAGAGGATTAGTAAACATGATAGAAGTAGAGGGGAAGGGTAAGTAAAACGAGGATAGAGAGGAAAACATTTTTTGCGCCTAAAAAATCACATGATTGAATACATGAAGAAGTTTAGAGAGAAGATCCGAACAACGATAGCCTTTACGATCAATCCCATACCCTATAAAGAAACACAGACAGGATGAGGTTCAAGCTGGGTGTCTTTATCAGGTTGAAGCAGGATAAAACATGCAAACCCAAAAATCTGAAGATTTATGTATGGAGGGTAAGTGTCATGGAGATAGTCAAAGGGTGTTTGATTATGGATGACAGGGATGGGAACATAGTTGATAGTATACACAACAGTAAGTACAGCCACTCCCCAAAAGTTCTTAGGACAGGAAGAAGAGAAAAGGAGAGCTCAAGTAGTGTCGAGAATATGCCTATGTTTCCTTTCAGCACGTCCATTTTGTTGGGATGTGCCAGTATATGAATGTAGACACCCCATTTTTGACCGTCCTCAAGACTTGGACGTCATCGTTTGAACACTCGATGATCATCCATGCTCATGTTCGCTTTGAGTTCCCGAAGGTCTCGGCTGCGCGCCTTGCCTTAAGATCTCTCAACTTGTCTGTTTTGTGCTTGGTTGTGGACCAAGGACTTGTGGTTTTGCTTCTGAGGGAAGAGAGTGGCTTGTTGGCCTTCCCCTCAACCCATCGGCTAAGGCATGATGCCATCGGCCTTGTTTCCTAGCCATCGGCCAAAAGTGTTGGCCGATCGGCACTCTTTTTGGTCGATCGGCACATTGTTTGGTCGATCGGCCATATTTTTGATCCGAGACCTTTCCATCTGCTTTTTGCAGATATTTTCTGCCAGATGTGACAGCTGGTATGCACAATTCCCATCCTGAGGGATTTGTTTCAAGACTCAAGCTTGTTGAACAAGCTTGAGAATTGAAATTCTATAAGAAGGGAGCCTCTCCTCCCTTTCTAGAGGTTCTAGAAATTTGATAGAGAAGTTCTATATCTCTCTATATACATATATCTCCCTCTCTCTATATATTTGTGTGTGTGTTTGTGCCTTAAAGTGCATTTTGTTCATACTTTTGCACCAGAGCACCTAGTAGAACACTATCCTTTGGTTGCTGAGGCATTAGGAAGTTGGTTTCAGAGTTCTTGGGCTGGTTTTGATCCAAGGAAGTTGCTGCAGTTGTGTTCTTGAAGGTGTTCTTCAAGGGTGAGTAAACTACCTTTTAATACCCCATTCTTGCTTAAGCTTTCAGAACTATTTTCATATTGTTTTGAGCTTAACTATAAATTGAAAAAAGTTCTTCTTTTGTGTGCTTGAGATGTTTGTTTAAGGTCACTTTTTGGTTGGGGGTAGTCTACCCACTCTTAGGCCTTGTTTGGCCTTGTTTTGAGCCACTCCTTTTGGCCTTTGTTCTTGCCTTTGCATGACCTTTCTATCACCGAAATCCAGAGGATTTTCAGTGGTGGAAAGGTGGTTTTAGAGTCTTGAATAGGAGAGGGACACCCCCCCTCCTTGTGTCTCATTTGCCAGTATAAACGGCTTATGATGGTAGCATGTTTGCTTAGCATGTTTTGGCTTCATTTCAGCAAGTATTTGGTGTTATTTGGCCATGCTATACCTCTGTTTTAAGTTGGTTTGATAGCCACTTACATGCATCATGCACTTGTCTTGCAATCCTCTCATTTGCCTTAACATGCATCATGCATTTGGACCATCATGCTTGCATATTTTGGCCCAACTCAAAGGAACTTTTAGTCATGTTTTACCATGTTTAAGCTCTTTTTAGTATTGTTTTAGTTATGCATGCACTATTTTGTATAGCCTTGGTACAATCTAGCTTGTTAGCTTTGAGTGTCCAAGTCATTAGCATGCATTGCTTAGTCCATTTTCGTGATTTGACATCATTTCATATGAGATTTCAGTCCATGTAGTATAGCCATACACTTGCATTTGTTATCCTTTCAATGCTTTGAAGAGTTGGTGTTTTATGCCTTAAGAGTGGGTCATTGTGCATGCCTCTATGTTTAGGTCTTTGGAATTCCATCTAAGTGGGTTTTTGGGCTTATTTTGGCATGTCATAACTCTGTTTTTCTTCGGTTAAGTCATGCCATGTTTGGTTGTAATAGGTGTAGTGTAACACCTCTTTGTTAGACTTGCATGCTTCATGCTTTCGGACTCTTTTGCTAGCTTGTGTTGGCTAGGTTCAAACTTATTTTTGGTCTTGTATCGACCTGCCTTAGGGCTGTTTTCGGTGCCTTTGGCCCTTTGGGGCTTGCTTCGCGTGGCCATGGTTTAAACTCCTTTGCTAGCCTTAAGCCTTGAGCTTTATTGCATGCTATACTTGCATTGTTTGGTTGATTTGACATCATTCCTAACATCATTTCAGAGCTTATTTCATTGCCCCATTATCATGTTTGTCACTTCTTGCTCATGTTTGAGGGTTGTGTCCTTATACCTAAGTGATAGGCCAGTTGGCATGCGTGCCTATTTTGCATTTCATTCCATCATTTCTTAGCATATTGGCCATTGATTTTGGGTGTGGTTAAGGTCTGTCCATCTTTAGTTTAAGTCCATTTGCCATGTTGTCCAATGTTGCTACTTTACATCATGCTTGCATGCTTGAGTTGCATAACATTTGTATGCATGTCCATCTTTGCATGCCATGCATGTTTGTATGATTAGTTTGCATTTTGCATGCTTGCTAGTTTGCATTTCGTCACATGCTTGTTTAGGTTGCATTGCATTTGGCATGCTTGTTACCTTAGCCTTGTGTGCATTCTTGAGTCATATTGCATTTGGCATGCTTATGTTGCATTGCATAGCTTCTCCTTGTTGCATGCATTGCATTGTGTTTGGTTTGGGGTGTCAAACTAAACACGAGGACCGAGGGACATTTCGTACTTGAAGTGACAAAATGTGCCTCAATCCTTAGTCGCCGACACTCGTGATCCAACATGATAGAGTGTGAGGCATTCATGTGTTTTTGTGCATTCATTCCATATTGATTTGTGGCCTCTTTGGCCATCGTGCATTGGAATACGTGATTGATGGCCCGAGGGTCGAATCCTATACTTCTTTGAGTCTCAAACATGATAAGGGGTGTAGGCGCACAACATGTTCTTGCAAATGTATTGCCATGCCCTTGTTTGCCCTCTGCTGCAGCAAAAGGAGCAGTCTGCAGGAAGAGATGGCCGATCGGCTATCAGAAGTGCTGATCGGCTAACAATCTTTGGCCGATGAACTAAAAGGTGGTCGATGACCTATTCCTCTTGGCCGATGGCCATATCCTTTGGCCGATGGCCTCTCAGCATGTCCCTGAAGTGGTTCAGAAGCATCCTAGGGATTTTCACAATTTTCAGAGGTGCAAACAATGCAAACAGAGGCAAAATGTGGCATGGCACCGAATTTCTGAGCGAGGCGACCGAGCATGCATCATTCAATCATTCCGTGGCGGGGCTGTGGCAGCCTCTTTATTTTCTTTTTTAGTTAGTTTCATAGTTTAATTAATTTGATTAATTAGTTAAGTGTTTTGTAATAAGTAATTAGCTAGGGTAGTTGATTAATTAGTTGGTTCGTATTATTATTTATTCGGACCCTCTGTCGAGAGGGCGAATTTTGTAATAATTGTGCGTGCATGTGTGAATGTCTTCCAACCCCACGTCTTTCTCCCTTTTACTTACCTGCTTTCAATGGTTAGTTTTAGGTCATGTTTCAATTAGCATACTTATGATAGCATGTTTGCATACATTCATTTGTATTGCGCGCACCGGGCTTGGCGCATCATACTAACTGCATGGTATTTCAATTTCAAGTTGAATACATGTTATCAAGTTGCATTTCATATGTCATTTTAGAATAGTCGAGCCCATTTCTAGTTACATTTTGCATGTGTTGCATTAGCCATCTTAACATGAACTAGGATCATGCATTGATTACTAACTCGTTCTTTGTTTTCGCTCGGAGTACTAGGTAATCTTTTTACGCTTTAGCATACTGCATGTGCGTTAGTGTTTCTATGATAGCATGCTTGCCATGAGGCTAACTACTTATTTGATATAACTGCCTGAATGCCTGTGGGTGAAGGTTGGATTACTTGAATTGGAACAATTCATTGAAATGTGTGTTTTAAGCCCACTTGAGAGTGGCAAAATCATGTTTTCTTAAGCCCACCCAAGGATGGAAAATTCATGTCTTAGCCTACTTGCGACTAGCACCATCAAACCATTTCAAACAAACAAACATGAAATGTTTTGTTCCAATTCAGGCGATCCAGTCTATACTTGTGTGCTGTGCGCATCACATAGTAATTCTAGGCTAATAACCGGAATAAGAGCGCATATGTTTTCAAAACAAAATATCATGCTTAGTAAAGGCCGATCCTTTGATCGGGCGAGCGGGGGTGCTCATTGCATGACCTTCCCCTCACGTACCCAAGTTCCCGAGCCAAGGCAACTTTGGTGATGACGGACACGTGGCCTTAGGCAACGAGTCAGGGTTTCCTAAATTTCGCAAAATAAAACATTTAGATGGCAACTCTGTATCTGGCAAAGCAGTCCATGTTTGGCACTTCTTTACAAAAATCAGTTTTCCAAAATGATTTGCCGAATTTGGACTCTTTCGTGATTTATCGGTCTTGCATTGCACTTTGCGAGATTAGATTCAAAACCGTGACATTTGAGTCCGAACTGTAGTAGCCCAATGAACGAAAACGGATTTCGCGCTGATTCACGCCCGGGGCCGGGACGTTCGGGCACGTCTACAAGGAACGATGAGGCTGAGTCCCATGAATTTGAAGAAAAGAGAGGAAATCCATATCCCGATACTCCATAGCATCGTTAGAGTGAAAAATTTTAATGTTCTTTGAAAATTGGGTTTAGACCATTTTTTGCAAAGTTATAATAAAGTTGTTTAAGTTCATACTGATTTTTCATGAAAATAGTCGAGTAAACCGTAAAAAATCATTAACAAAAATAACAAAATAACGAGATCCCCCCATGATAGTAGTAGGTGATGGGCTACAGATATCAGAATGTATGAGATCAAAAGGTGCATGGGACATAGAAATACTTTTATTAAATGATAAAGCAGGTTGTTTTGCAAGTTGACAAGGCAAACAAACAAAATGATTTGGAAGTAAATGACCCAACTGACCACTAGAAACCAAGGACTTTAACCTACGAATAAGGATATGTCCTAAGCGACAATGCCAAAGATGAAAGGGGACAAAGAAGAATCAAATGCAAGAGTAGCTAACTGTGTGGAGTTTAGAATATGAAGGTGTATGAGCTCATAACGGCCGATCCCAAGAGCCTGTCCCGTCTGAGAGTCCGGCGCCAAATAACCATTAGCAGAAAATATGACAATTAGACCAAGTTCACATAATTGACTAATGGAGATAAGGCTTAAGGTAAAAACAAGGATATGATAAACATGTGGTAAAGACAAATGAGAGGTGGAAATGGAACCAACATGACTTACGGACATGAGAGATCCATTGACAGTATGAATAAAAGGATTATGAGTAGAGGAAGAGATGAAAGAAAATATAGTAGAACTAGAAGTCATATGATTACAACATGCGGAGTCAAAATACTAAGAAGATGTACTTGAAGTTACAGACAAAGCAGTAGCGGGAGGTGTACTAGAGGTGGAGAGAAACTGTTTGAATAGGGCCTCAACATCAGTTTGGGAAAAGGCAGGGGTAGACGGATCTAGAGACTCAGAGAAATCCTCAGAGGCAGCAACAACAATGTGATGAGTAGGCAAAGATCTAGACTGATTCCTGGGATGATGTGAACTATTCTTGGAAGAGCCACCGCTAGAAGAAGTGCCAGTGGAAGATGATTAGGAGGGATTACGAAAATAATCCTGCTGCAGATGACCAGGACCAAATTTGTTGCAATATCGGCAGGGTCTGACTGGGCAATGAACCATAAGATGAGTTAAAGGAATTCTCTGATTCTGATAATAAATGCAGGCGGTGGATCGTTGGCTCGGCATGGGAAAAGTCCGTGATTGAAGAGTAGCAAGAACAGAGTCTACATAATGAGTCTAGAGAGTACCAAGACGCGTCTCCTAAAATAACAGCTCGAAAATAGCCTGATCAAAAGTAGGCAGTAAAGTACGATGAAAGATAAATGCACGCACGAGCTCAAAACGGATAGTGAGAACCATGAAAAATTGAACCAACCGCTACTAATTACGATATGTAGTGAGTAAAGCAGCATCTTCAGTGTGAGGCCATATAGGTTCTGAGAGAGCAAGCTGGTCCCAAACAAAATACAATTGAGAAAGAAAGTCATTAATAGACTGACCAGGTTCTTGACGCATGCAGTGAAGCTGACTCTGAAGTTGATACTGATGGGCAAGACTGGTAGTCTGGTATTGTTCTTTCAAAAAATCCCAAATGTCTTTAGTAGGAGTGGTAACAAATTCAAGCTGAAAACGACCAAACTGGAGACTAATAGAGGAAACAGAGGTATTCTGAAGCCAAGTTATGAACTGGTAGTTCTTATTGTCCCAATCTTCTAATCAGTCTTCATATTTAGTAGCAGTTTCAATGGTCTCTTTCACCAGTTTTGTCACATCCCCAGGGATAATACGCTAGAGTTTCCTCCCTTTTAGCAAGGAAGACATGGCTTGGGCCCACAAAACATAATCTGATCCATCAAGATTAACAAAAATTGGATGGGAGGCATCATGGCGATCCATAATAATATTGTGGTAGGACTAAATAAATAGAAAGAATACTGTAGAGGCAAAATCAGGTAAAACATATCGTACCAGTGAGTCTAGAAGATCAAAAATAACTAGGAAAGGGGCAAATTCACCAAAAATATAGGCAAAATAAAATAAATGTGCAGAGATGACGCCAATAGGAGGATGGGTGACGTCAGTAGAAGGCGCGATGTACGATAGCAGAGCAGAGACGAGGCGTAGAGTAGTAGAAAGGGGCGCGTAGTGCACAATAGCAAGAACTGCGCACACGGGGCATAGGAAAGGGCTGATGTGAGCAACAACAGAAGGGCCTGTGATTGCGCGTGGGAGAGTGGCGGTGGAAGACTAGACGCGCCGACTAGAAAAGCGGCACGCGAGGACGTATAGAGTTGTTTTGTGCGTGGGCCTGGTGGCGTTGGAATAGGGAGACAATTTCGAGCACGTTAATAAAACAAATTTGTAAAATTTCGGTCAACAACGATAGCAAAACAGTGTTGTAAAAAAAATTAAGAAAAAAAAGAATAAAGAAAATGAGATGCTATAATGCCACTATGTATGGGGTAATATGCAAGAGAAAGGAGGAGTTAGGATTTAAGACCTGTGCTCTGATACCATGTTACAATAGTTGAGAGAAAAAGGAGAGAAAGAGAAAACTATGCATGTATTATGTGTCTATATTAATGTACAAGGGCTCTTATAAATAGGAGAGTGATACAACCAAATATAGAAGGAGAAATCAAATCCTAATCTAATTCCTAAATTGAATCCCTAAATATACAATATACCCTAAACATATATTGTATCCATATATACATTAACATAAAGATTGATTTTTCTCGCCATGGCCAAGAATTTGTTTTTCTTCCATCAGAACAACCTCGCAAATCGACAAACTGAGGTCGTCGATGTTGTGAGAATGAATCAGTCTACAAGAATTGAACAAATTGAGCAGAGAATTAAGATTGTACACATCTTTTGAAGTAATGTGGATGACGAAGAAGCCTTCTAGTTTGAGTGTTCTGCAAACTTTAGAAGCGAATTCGGCCAGTCAAAGAGACTAGTCTAGGCAGCCGTCTTCGGAGAACTCAAAGTCAAGTGTGCAATTATCAAATAGTTGGCATATGGCTTGATCAAAGATTGCCAGCATCTGTGGCTGATGGATCTCAGTGGTGGTAATCAAGAGGGAGGTGAATCGGTGCTCTGATTGCCAATGAATGTGAGGAGGTATAACTATATCTTGATTCCAGTGCAACAAATTGTTCTGCAAGGAGCTAATCTGGCTTTTGGGGTTGTAAATGAAGGTCGCGAAAGCATTGTATCGAGGTGAGGTCCTCTTCTAGTTCACTATTTCTCTCCTCCTACCTCCACTACCGTACCTCCGTCGCCGTGTCACTGCCACAAAGCTCGTCACAGGTGAGGGCGGAGGTGGTTCCACGATTGTTGTTCTAGACGGTTTGAAGAGAGAGAGAGAGAGAGAGAGAGAGAGGAAGAGGGGGGTTTGGAAAAATGGGCCAACCAATAGGTGTACGTCAATTTCAACACATGGGCAAACGCTTACCCTTATGGACATAAAGCATGGATTTTTGGACCCAAAAAAATTAGGTTATTTACAACAAAAAAAAAACCTAGGGTTTCGCGCCTTTTTCAATTTAAACCCCAAATTTTCAATTTTGACAATTTATAACCCATCCTTCCACCTGTGTGTTTCAATCCGATCCTCCCGTCCATCTCCATCTCTATCAGTTAATAAAAGAATTTTTTTTTTATTGTTTTATACGAGTTTGACAGCAATATTACATACATATGGCCTAGTGAGTGAAAATAAAGAAAAATGCCCTATCTTCATCTTCATGTTCTGTGTTGTGTTTTTATTTCTCTCTCTCTCTCTCTCTCTCTCTCTCTCTCTCTCTATACTTTACATTCTACTAGCAAGTTTATATCTTGTTTCTTCTTTGTGTTTATTTATAGGTTTTGTTAGATTGACTGGTGTTCGATCTGCTAAAGAAGTGTTGTTTTCTCTCTAATTGAGGAACTTTGAGTGTTTCCGAAACATTCCCAAGCATCAAAATTCTCGAGATAATGATTTTGGGTACTTGATCTTTGATCCAACTTCGTCTAATTGGTTATGGGTGTGGTGATTTTTGGTTTTTTGATTTGTGGGTTTGCATTCATTCAAGGGGGAGGCTTTTGCTTGGGTTTTCATTAGCGCTATTCTCTCTCCCCGCCATTGAACCTGTCAAACCCTCTATCTCTCTCTCTCTCTCTCTCTCTCTCTATACTTTACATTCTACTAGCAAGTTTATATCTTGTGTCTTCTTTGTGTTTATTTATAGGTTTTGTTAGATTAACTGGTGTTCGATCTGCTAAAGAAGTGTTGTTTTCTCTGTAATTGAGGAATTTTGAGTGTTTCCGAAACATTCCCAAGCATCAAAATTCTCGAGATAATGATTTTGGGTACTTGATCTTTGATCCAACTTCGTCTAATTGGTTATGGGTGTGGTGATTTTTGGTTTTTTGATTTGTGGGTTTGCATTCATTCAAGGGGAAGGCTTTTGCAAAGGGAAAAAAAAAACAGGGATTTTGATTGTTTTACTCTTAGAGAATAGAAAGGAAAAGTCAAACAGATCTTTGTTCCATTCCATTAGCTTTTTCATAAAGCAAAGGGAAACGATTGGTGGAGATTGACATAATAATTATTTTTGTGCTTATCCTTTAATTGAAAGTGCTTTCCTTTCTAGATTTTGGAATTGAACTTGCAGTGTTCTTCTGCAGCAATCCTGGATTGCGTTAATTGGATTTAATTGCATGATTGAAGAAGGTTAAAGGGTGAAAGTTTGCCTACAAAGAAAAAAAAAATGAAGTTTTTTTGTAGGGATTTTCTGGACAGTTTTTGTGATGGATTAGTCTACTGAAAATACGGGGTGTGACTGCATAATTGGCCTGGAGTGCATACTAAGTATTATCAAAGCCCTTAGGATGGGGTCCTGGTTGTCATTCAATAGCAGGAGCCCTTTCCCAAGTTCTTAGAGAGGGATTAGGAAGAGGAAGAGCTCAAAGAAGAGACCCAGGTCTCGTAATTCTTCCTTTGATTGCAGGAGGGAAGAACAGTTGTATAGGATTTCGGGGCGAACGTTCTTCAATGGGTCCATTGAAGTTGCTTCACTCTTTGGCGCCCAAATCAATCTTCCATTAACTAATAGAGATGAAGATGGACGGAGGGATCAGATTGAAACACCGGTGAAAGAATAGGGTATAAATTGTCGAAATTGAAAACCTAGGGTTTAAATGGAAAAATGCGGGAAACCTTGGGGTTTTTTGTAATTAACCCAAAAAAATTTTAAATTCAATTTATCGCCCCAGTGTCCATAAAATTATATAATTATGATTATTGAATTAATATAGTTTTTTGTGTGCATGATCTACACATCAAATCTAACCAAAATAAACAACTCAAATCATCAAAACTCACAACATGGTGGCCCCACGAACCCTAACAACAACCTCCAGTTCATCCAAACCTAACTCTGTATTCGTTTGGGATGTGAGTTAATTTTTTTGGCGATTTTAGCCTGGGACTAAAAAGCTTTGTTTTTGATGGGCTTTTTGATTTTTTTAACTTTTGTGAGAGAAAAAATGAAATGATTATGATTTGAATGTGGCATTTTGTCTTATTGACTTTTTAGCCTATTTTGTCTTTTTGTGGGTATTATAGCCAAAATAACATATGCCAAACATAGCCACCGTCTTTCTCTTAAAAAAATAAAAATATATACTCTAGCCCTATTTGGGATTTTTTTTTGGTTCTTTTTTGGCTTTTTTTGTGTGTGTGTTTGTGCGCGCGCACGCGCGAGATAGGCAATAAAAACAAAAATTGCTAAAATAGTAAATAAGACAAAATGTCACATTTTACCCATCAATTAATTACTTTTTTTCTCTCACAACCATTTATTCAACTACAACTAAAATAGCCAAATCATCCAAAACACAACTTTTTTCCATCTTATAAAATAGTCAAAAAGCCAACTAAAATACCCAAGTTCCCAAATAAGGATAAGGGGATACCGGTGTGCCTTGAAGGCACAACAGACTATTTGCCTCCTGTGGGGGCCAATACTGGGCCTATGTCGATGATTCAAATCGTTCATATTTTAAAGTTCGTCAAGTAGATCGTCCATAAAAAAAATCAAGTCAATTGGACGTTTGTAATAACATAATAATATTACATTTGTTTTGAAAAAAAAATGATAAACATGATTTTTATAATAAATTATATATTTTTAAGGTCTTGATCATGTGGAAATGTATGTCTAATTAATTTGATTTTTTGTATGAATATTTTGCTCAACAAATTTTATAGTATAAACAATTCAAATTATCAAAATAATATTGATATCGACCTTAAAAAAGGGGTGTAGTAACCTGCTCTACCTTGAAGCAGTACTCCGTTCCCCCTAAACGGGCTATCAATATCGATATATAGCGCTTCAAGTTTGCTACAGTAATTTTGTTTTTTGTTTTTCTTTTTTGACATTTGACTTTACTTGGCCGAATTGGTTTGGACATGGTAGTTTTGGGAAATTATGCAGTCTTGGTGAGTATTTTAATGTCTATAGGCTAAGGCTATGGATATTTTAATGTCTACAGGCTAAGGCTATGGATATTTTAATGTCTACATGTTATATACATATATATAATATGTATGAATATATTTTTTAAAATTGAAATCATTATAAGGTAGATTTTAATCAAAATACAAAAATAATATAATAATATTTTTTTTTTAGATCAGAAAAAAAATCTTCATTGCAAAATCAATAAAAAAAATAGGATTAATCTCGTGCACCGATAGTAAAAGATCTTATAAAAAGTTAACAAACTTTCATAAGAAGAAGAATCCTAACCACCATATAGGAGGAGAAAAAATCCACACAAATGAGGGACATAACCTCCACACAAGGAGGATTATTACTGTAAACAAAAGTTGCCAAACGCATCCAAAACTCTATTACACTGGATATTTTAATGTCTACAGGCTAAGGCTATGGATATTTTAATGTCTACAGGCTAAGGCTATGGATATTTTAATGTCTACATGTTATATACATATATATAATATGTATGAATATATTTTTTAAAATTGAAATCATTATAAGGTAGATTTTAATCAAAATACAAAAATAATATAATAATATTTTTTTTTTAGATCAGAAAAAAAAATCTTCATTGCAAAATCATTAAAAAAAATAGGATTAATCTCGTGCACCGATAGTAAAAGATCTTATAAAAAGTTAACAAACTTTCATAAGAAGAAGAATCCTAACCTCCATATAGGAGGAGAAAAAATCCACACAAATGAGGGACATAACCTCCACACAAGGAGAATTATTATTGTAAACAAAAGTTGCCAAACGCATCCAAAACTCTATTACACTGCAACCTTCAACTTGAAATCTAAAGGCCCCACCTCTGCTGGTCAAGATGGAACATTGAAGTTGAAGTGGTTGTCTAGCATGAAACGAAGCGTTAAACAGGCCTATTTTAGGAAGTGGGTTAAAAGCCTCTCTCACAAAAAGTCAAAAAAATTCAAAAAACAGCTTTTAACCATCTTTCCAAAACATCACACAGCATTAGTTTTCGAATTGTGAGTAAATCTGAAATCAAATCTTAAAGTTGTGGGCGCGAGGGTGAAAATTTGGCGCAAGCCAAACATCAGATTCGGAAGATTGGAAAGAAGGAGAGGCGACGCCAACACCAGTGGCTAGAAGCATATCTGAAGGAGATAAGACAGATCTAGTGAGGGCGGATCCATGGAAGTGACAGATTTGGTAGCGACGCCGAAAAGGATTGGAAGGACAAGTTTTCAATATTATTAAGCAAAAAGACAAAGAGAAAACAAAAAATGGGTGGAAGGAAGAGAGAGGAGGCCGGCGACCGGAACCCTTTCCCACTGCCAGCAACACGCCCAGCAGAAGGCTTAAGGAGGGCAGATTAGGGAGCAACTACAATTACAAGTTACAACTCGACTTGTTGAGATTCCTCATTTGTATTTTATTTTATAATGATATTATTTGAAAGTTACAAGACTTGCGGTAACAATTTTTTTATGTAAATGTAATCATTTCTTATGAGATGATAAATAATTGTTGGTAAATTAAATCATTTATAGTAATAAAAAAGATTAAAAATTGAGACACACCAAAATATCGAGAAAAATAAGTTCTTAGTTTAGATTCTAACTCTTATATAATTGAGCACGCATTTAAAATAAATTTGGATTACACATTTTTAGAACATTACTGATAAATACAAAAAATTCATAGATGAAAATATAATAGTTGTGAATCGGAAACATTCTTCGGATAAGTTAAAGACTCAAACTACGTTATAGTCAGGTTGATCCTTTCTAATGTTAGCAAAGTGGGCCTTCATGTGTGCGTCTCAATACACAAGACCATGTTAGCAAAGTGGGCCTTCATGTATGTGTCTCAATACACAAGACCATGTGATCATTGGGTACCGATCACCACACATGAAAACAGCCAAGCTACACAGCCATAGCATAATAAGGCTGCTGTTACACCAACATGCTTTTCCTATTCAATAATAAACCACTTTTGTTCTCCAACATAATTATATCTGTATATATCTTAGACATTTCTTCAATAAATCGTTAAAATAAGTCTCAATGTCACATTTATCGTGAATAAAATTTTCTGCATTAATTTTGCAATGATCAAGATATTTGGAGCAATAATTGTGTTTGAAATTTAAATGATTTACTTAAACTATTATTGAATAGATTTTGAACTTGAACTACTTAGTTAAGTTATAGTAATATTATAAACTTAGATTTTTTATTTAAAATTTTACTCTTAAATTGTCGGGACATAATTTTAAGTTGTTCACGTCACCTATGTGTGGTTAGCCACGAGGTGCCATGTGGGTGATTTTGATCGGCCAAGGTGTGGTCAAACTATATTTGAATATGTTAGGTTTTTATTCTTTGCAATCCCGTTTGACAAAACTCCTTTCAGTTGTAATTTTATTCGCTCTTGTATTTCAGTGAGGATATGAATTTTAGATGTGAATCCAACCTGAATTGTGCCTTGCAGAGAAGTTTGTGATGATAATGCTTTCAACATTGCCACTTCGCTGATTATGACGGGGATCGAGCTGCCTGGTCAGCTCATGGGGGTCCAGGGGGCAACGCCCCTTGACGGGTCCGGGCCAGCGCCACGGCAGGGTCGAGGGGCAGCGCCCTCGAAGCAAAATGCAAAATTGCATTCAAAGTTGCTTGTCTGCCCTTGCTCGCTCGAGCGAAGGAGTTCTCACTCGAGCGAAGGCTGCATCTGTGTAAAAACCTGAAAGAGATGAATGTTCGCTCGAGCAAAGGGTGCGTGGCTCGAGCGAAGCCACTTATAAAAAACACGCGTTTTTGGTTCCTCACTCAAGCGAGAGAGTCTTCGCTCGAGCGAGCATCGCGATTCAGATTTCTATAACACTACAGGAAAATATAGCAAAAAAGACGGGGTTTTTAGCGACGCCGCGCCCCCCGTCTCAAAAAACCGTTTTTTGCGACGGTAACTTCTACTGTCGCAAATAATAGCCTTTAGCGACGGTACTGACCCGTCGGTAATGAAACTAAGCGGAGGCGTCGGAAATGGGGAAGTATTAGCGACGGTAAATAAAACCGTCGCAAAAAACCTTTTTTTTGAGACGGCATATATCATTTGCGACGGCAAATTTCCGTCGCAAAAAAGGATTAATGCAAACGGCACCGTTTTTCGTTCTATTTGCGACGGTGTACATCATACCGTCGCAAAAAGTCCAAAAAAAAAACCCTCCCTTTTTCCTTCTGCCTCCCGCTCGATCCTCCTCACCAAATCCCTAACTTCACCCCCAAATTTCCCAAACGGCCCACGAGGAAGACAGCGGTGGTGCGGCGGCGACGGCTCCGGCGACAAGAGTGGTGCTCCGGCGACGTCTCTCTCTCCCTCTGTGTGTGCTCTCTCTCTCTCTCTCTCTCTCTCTCTCTCTCTCTCTGTATATATATATAAATCTGTCTATATATATATATAGATGAATGTCTGAAATCTGTCTATATATATATATCGAGTGAGAGACCAAACACAGTACAAGTTATGAGGTTGATTAATGTTTTTGCACCTGGGATAAATTATACAAATAAGTGAAACTGCATTTAACAGTTCAAGAAAATATACCCACTTCGCTGATTATGACGGGGATCGAGCTGCCTGGTCAGCTCATGGGGGTCCAGGGGGCAACGCCCCTTGACGGGTACGGGCCAGCGCCACGGCAGGGTCGAGGGGCAGCGCCCTCGAAGCAAAATGCAAAATTGCATTCAAAGTTGCTTGTCTGCCCTTGCTCGCTTGAGCGAAGGAGTTCTCACTCGAGCGAAGGCTGCGTCTGTGTAAAAACCTGAAAGAGATGAATGTTCGCTCGAGCAAAGAGTGCGTGGCTCGAGCGAAGCCACTTATGAAAAACACGCGTTTTTGGTTCCTCGCTCAAGCGAGAGAGTCTTCGCTCGAGCGAGCATCGCGATTCAGATTTCTATAAGTACGTGTTTCTGTCAGATTTTAGAATTACTTCTCCAAATCTTCTTCTTGGGTTCTAAGGTTTATATGTGGGGATATTTTGCTAGTTTTCTTTGATGTT
Source organism: Camellia sinensis (assembly GCF_004153795.1). NCBI lineage: Eukaryota > Viridiplantae > Streptophyta > Magnoliopsida > Ericales > Theaceae > Camellia > Camellia sinensis. The sequence continues at coordinate 386,734 of NW_021025642.1, read as the reverse complement.
TTGATTGAGTATTCAACTCATGGTTTAAAGAGTATACATCAAAGGATTATTTGTTTGTTCTACACAAAAGAGAGAGTTGTTCTTCCGTGGATTCTGAAGAATTTGAGCTTGATGCTTTGGTGGATTCTGAAGTGGCTCATCGTCAAGACAATTCTGAGGTGAATACGGGGTTGGAAGAGGCACATAGAGGTTGGTTCAATTCGAGCATGGATTCGCTAGGTAATTGAGAGTATACCTGTGTAATTCCTTTATATCTTCTTAGTGGATTGTTTTGTGGCTGTTGCCTGTGATTTTTTTTATCACAATTGGAGGTGTCCAATTGTGATTTTTTTCATGTAAAATCGTTGTGTCTATTTGTTTTGATTGTTTGATTGGGATTGTTGTTTACTGCTTAAAATTGATACATAATCACAAATCAACATCTAGGGGATTTCTAGATTTTTCAGAATCCGAAATGTTCGAATGAGAGACTAGAGTCCCAGATGATGATTGACTATTTGTTTATGTGAGGTTGGACTCTTAAGAGAGTTAATTCTATTTTAAATATAATGAGTCTAAGATAATTGTTATCCCTAAAATGGATAGAGAGATTTTTAAGAGAAAGTGGACACTGATTACTATATAAACATGGCACCTCTGTGGATCTAAATTAAGTTTTACTTGAGAGTTATTTTTTTACTTGAGCTGAGATATTTATGAGATTACTTGACTGACTTGATCGTCAGAGTTCTCCCAGATAGATGAGCTACCGGTCTTGTTTTTTTGTGCACTACAGCGATCCCGATTTTTCCTTTCTGTACTAATTGTTTTCCGGACTTAGGTTCCGTGGAGTTGGTGGTTGAATGTCTTGTTGCCATCCTTTAATTCCCTATGTTTGAGTTTAGGATGTGTTGGGCATGTTTCGAACTAATGGGTTGAGTTTTGGTCTCAAGTGTTGTTGCCTAGATCTTTGGTGTTACGCTCGAGCGGGTCATTCTGCGCTCGAGCGGAGTTGGTTTCTTTTGGTAGTCCGCTCGAGCGGGTCCCTTTGCGCTCGACCGGAGTTTTTATACTTCCAGCATTTCGTGCCTCTGCAAAAGTACTGCAGGCTTGTTATTCACGCTCGAGTGTATTTCCTTACCCTCAAGCGGGTCGCGCTCGAGCGTGTATCTTGGAGCTCGAGCGTAGTGTTCATTTTCTATGAAAGTTCTGGGAAGGGGAACTATACGCTCGAGCGGACTGGTTTTCGCGCTCGAGTGGGTGTGTTTTGCTTTAGTGTCTAGGCGCTTGAGCGGGCCTTCTTGCACTCGAGCTGGACCAGTTTTCCGTTCTTGACGCTCAAGCGTCTTGTTCTACGCTCGAGCGGGGGAGTCGTATATCAGTTGGCAACTGTGATATTTTGAATCACTTTTTACACACTCTCTCTCTCTCTCTCTCTTACTTTCTAAAAATATCTTTTGAGAGCTCCTCTCTCTAGAATCTCCATTTTCTCTAGGGTTTGATCTGGCTAGAGTGTTTCACTCCCTTGTTGTCTTTGTAAAAAGTGTGTTGATCGTCGAGGGCTACGTTTTGATCCGAAAAGTTTGGAGTTTGGAGCACTTTGGGTTTGGTCATCATCTTCGTTTGAGCTCTAACTTCGAGGTAGGGATATCCTACTCCGTCTTATGAGCTTTGTCTTTAAATTTTGGCATTTTGATATGTTGGGGGTTGTTGGGTAATTTTGAAAAGGTTTTGGGGTCTTTATGTAATTTTCAAAAGATGGGTTTCAAACATATAAACCTTTATGTATGTAATACATTGGAAAATGGACTTGGTGTTGGATTATTGATGGAGAACGGAACCTTAGAGTTGGTGTTGTGAATATGAAAAACAAAAAGAGCCCTAATTGTTATGATAAATTAATTTGTATAATTAATTTAGGGAAATGAGAAATTGAATAAGAAATATTCAGATTGGGAAGGTACGGGATCAAAGAGGGTTATTGGATTAACTTATCGCTCACCTAGATAAAATGTTGATACTTTATCCATTTGGTGCATTTATTTTCTGTTTAGAAGTAACTGCTTTGGGCTATCGGTGGAGGATAGTCTAGATTGTTGTAGACAATGCATGATGGTTAGGCAAACTAAAACTAATCCATTGGGTATGCTACCGAATATAGTGGTTGGTATAATACATCAAATTTTGTATTGGTTGATTGAACTTGTATATGATAATTGTTTATATACATTGTATTGTGTGGGAGGAGATGGGGGATGTACTCCACGGTTTATTGGAAGATGGGGGATGGACCTCTAAACCGGATTTTGTTTGAGATTGATACAGCACTACAATGTGTATCATTTGTGAACTATAGAAGTGTTTCTATGTTTTATTGATACAGCACCAAAATGTGTATCAATTGTGAAGTGTTCTTGTTTTATTGGTACAACACCAAAATGTGTATCCATCATGAATTTCGAAAGTATTTTAGTAATGAGTTATAATCTCATTAAATGGTTTGGCCAAGTTCTGAGCCTTGTTTTCAAACTTAGAGTTGAATAAGAAATGGAAAATGAATTGTGGCATGGACATGATTGTCATGAAACTGTAACATGGTATACGTTGGAATATAAGTGTGGACCATCTATCTAATGCTATTGTTTTAGTCATTGTTTATAGTTGGTTTAGTGTATTTCTACTGGGTTGTGACTCACTCTATATGGGACTTCATTTTCAGGTACCGATGGTATGCCACCTCCAAGAACATAGCTTGGGAGGCTAGAGACAAACAGACTATTTTGTTGTTTTGTTTTCTTTGGATGTATTTCATGTAAGCCAAGGGCTTATTATGTATTTGAGTTAGTACTCTTCTTGTTGTAACCAAGTGTTGACTTGGAAAGCTGTAATCCCGTAGGGCATTTGCTTTTGCTGTTAACATGTAATATATTTGTAAGAAATACTCTGATGATTGTAATATACCATCTCTTTTCTATATCTTGATTGTATGATATTATGGGTTTATTTTGAGGGCGTTACATGCACAAGTGTTGGGCTTTTCTATTTCTACATGTGCTCCACGACTTAGTTTGCAGGATCTCGACAAAGATATTTGATTTGGTCGTGAGGTCAAAATTCAAAAACTACATAAACATTAACGTATAGTTCAAATTCATCTATGCATGAATTTCACAATAGGTACAAAGGCACATATGGCCAGGGGAGTCACGTGCCCCCCTCAACTTTTGAAAAGTTATACTTTTGCCTCTAACAACAAGTTATACTTCAATTTAATCATTTCAAGTAATGTCTTAAAATATTTATATCACTACTTTCTTGACCTTTTATTAATTTTTATTTTTTTTAATTTGTCACTCTAAATGTTTAATTATACTAAAAAAAATCTTCTAAATTTTATATTAGATAATTGTCATATGTCACCAGTTTTTTTATTACTATTTTATATCACCTCTTATATGAATACTCATAATTGGCTCATTTATTTACAGATAATTATTACATAATTAATGATAATTAATAATATATTCTCATGTAATTCAGTGATTCAAAACGGTGGAAAAAAAACAAGTGATATATAACCACATGTGTTATTATTTATTTACTTTTCTCTCATTTCTTTATCTATCTCTCTATATATCTTTTTGCGTGTGCATTTTCATATAATTTTGGTATCATATTTTATGAGGACATGTAATTATTTTTAGGGTAAACTCAATAAGTGCTAATAATTAGACTTAATTTTCATCGAGTCCTAGTGAAAATAAGCTATAATAAAATCATCGCTAAAAATAATTTTTTGTGATATTTTTTGCATAAGTTGCTAAAAATTAACAATTAACAATTAGTGATTTTTTTTTATCACGGTTTTTATAAATTATCAATTAAATTTACAAGTATTAATTTTTTTTTATGACGAATTTTTTAAACTGTTGCTAAAAGTTAAAAATAAAGACTTTTTTGTGACATTTTTATAAACTGTCGCGAAAATTTATAATTAGTGACATTTTTGCGACAAAATTTTCAAAATGTCGTTGAAAATTAACAATTAGTGACATTTTAAAATAATATTTGATAAAAAAATGCCATTAATTATCATAGAACCTATTGAATAATAAGTCCACTCACCATGTCCTATATGTAAGACCCTCTTATTTTTCAACTGTGATGATCATCATAAATAAACTCAAATTAATAACAATAAAGATAATAAAAAATTAGCTTGAGCTTATATTTAATTATAATTTTTGCATCGCACTAATTTTTAATCTTATCATCAAATAAAAATTGGACGAATTACACTAACGATCCCTATAGTTTGGGGTTTGTATCACTTTGGTCCTTAATTTTTTAATTGTGATACATTTGACCCTAAATTTTGAATCTCGTTACAAATAAAGACAATTGAAGAAATCATACAACGTATTTGGTTTGAGTTTTCTGAAATAAGTTTTTTCAAAACTGAGCTTTTTGTTTTCATTTTTTGTTTTCATTTTTAGTGAATATTTTTAAAATTCTAAGCATTTTTTTTTACTTTTTTAGATGCACCTTACTTAAATGTATCTAAAAAGTAAAAAATTTGTGAAAAAATATTTTTAAAAATTAACAAATACATAAAAATACAAAAAAAAAACATACTAAATTTTCATATTTTTGGTATTTATTGAATTTTTAAAAGATTTTTCAAAAAAATTATACTTTTTATGTGTGTTTATGTTAAGTGTGTCTAAAATTTAAAAAAAAAAAATCAATAAAAAAAAAAACAAGAAAGTATAATTTTTTTAAAACTGTTTTCAGAAAAACGAAACCAAACAAGAAGATTGTTTCATTTCAAGGGAAAAGTTATCAATTTGATAAAATATAAATTAATTTGATAAAAATAAATGTCAAAAAATTATTTTTGAATTTTTAAAAATTATTTATACTCACTAAAGATAAAATTATATAAAAATGATAAATCTTTTACATTTTTATTTTTTTACTAAATTAATTTTTAGTATGTATTTAGATGATGATCATGTAATGAGTGGCTATTTTTGTTGATATTTTTGGTTGGTTATCATGTAATAGATGATCATATTTGTTGTTAACAAATATTTTTGGATGGTTATCATGTAATGATGGTTATTAAGCTTGTAATGCATAATCACTATATTTAATATATGAAATATTTTTAGTTTTGAATTTTTTAATTTAATGGATTGGTTTAACAATGACATCAAAGTTGTCGTCATGTTTAGCTTTCGAAAAAAATAGAAACCAATTTTACGAAAATAAATACAAAAAAAAATATTTAAAAAAATTATTTTTACCCTCCCAAAAGATAAAATTATATAAAAATGATATGTTTTTAATTTTTTTTTACCAATTTAATTTTTAATTTCCTAGAAAATTTTTCTAAAAATAGATTATAAAAATTAAATCAAACACAATTTTAACCACGAAAGTTTTAGCATTGTTCATTAAAAGAAATGCCATTACATTTCAAACAGCATACAAATTAACTAACACAAAATAAGTTGTATGACTAATTTACCCTTGAAATGGACTATTTGAAAAACAAATATATTTTATTGTCTTTATTTGGAACAATATTCAAAATTCAGAATTAAATGTATCACAATTGAAAAATTAAACACCAAAGTGACACAGGCCCCAAATTACTAGGACTGTTATTATAATTTGCCCATAAAATATGGGTTAAGTTAAATTGTAATTTTTAGTGCTCTTTCTGAACTAAAATTCTGACTCTGTCATTAATCATAATACACTATTTTATTCTCAATTACATAATTACAACTCTAGACAAAAATCGGGTATTGTTTCTCTCCGAGTTAAACTTATCGATTAAGTTAACATTCTAAGATTCTACGGATGAAAACAAACATTGTAAGATTATTTATCTCATTCATCCACGACAATGCACTTTGCACTTCCCTCTTTGTTGATGTTAGTTTTTTGCTTGTTTAACTTTCTTCATCAATAAAGTTTCTTTTTCTTCATTAAAACAAAAAAAAACACTGTTGCACCATATATAGCTTCAAGTTCAAGAGCAATGTCGCCAAAAAAAAAAAATTAAATAACAATGAAAAGAGACAAAAATAAATAAAAAATAAAAACATTTCTTCTACTATGACTCAACTAAAAATTGTCTGTTATAACACTTTTCATGAATATGAACTTTTTATGATGAAAATGGAAGATAATGATAGGATGACTAAAAGAGAGAGTGATGAACTTTAGTTTCGAGAAGAAAGTAAGTAGGCTTTTGTTCAAAATAAATATTTAAAAAAAATAAAAAGAAAGAAAGTGAGAGTGACGAAAGCTAAAATAATCCTTCAAATAATATTTCAACCAAATTTGAAACAATTATTATGACTCACTAAAATGAATGATACAAAAAATGTACTAGAAATGTAATTATTATTCACCTGAAATTTGAAAATATTAATATGATTCATTAAAGTTAGTGATAAAAAAATGTATTGGATTTGTAACTATCATTCACCATTATAAGATAATAGACATTTTATACAAAGAGTAAAAAATAACCATTCAATTTTGTTTTATTTCATTTCAGTAAATTAATAAGAAAATTGGTGAAAAGTCCAATCTAAGGAAGGTATAAGAAATCAGGTTCAATGGATATTTTTGGTTAGTGAGATATCCACCATTTGTGAAATAGTTTAGTGAAAATTCCTTTTGTTGTTTTGAAGAATTTTTTTTTTCAATTTTACCCCTTAATTCATCTATTGACTTTTTTTATCTGTTTAATTTTTTGGACTATTTGTTCAAAATTTTCCCTTACTTGTTCAAATATCTATCCAAATTTTATTAGCTATTCAATTTTTTTTCCTTAAATTCTACATGTTCAATTTTTTTTTTTAATCTGTTGAAATATGAAGCCAAACCAAACCCTATCTTTTCAAATCATTTTTGGAAAACTTACAAATGAGATGTACTCTACAAAAATAATTACTTACACATGAAAAAGTTTATAATTTTAATAATTAAAAATTATGAACTTTATCATTATTTTGAAAAATAATTTCCCCTGCTACATTGTTGAGTTATTACTCCATTTTTTTCTATTTATTCAAATCTCTCTCTCTCTCTCTCTCTCTTTGTAACGCATAATAACATACATTCACGATAAAGAAAAGAGATTTCATATTACAATCATCAGAGTATTCTTACAAAAGGTATTACATGTTGACAACAAAAGTAAATGCCCTAAAGGCTTACAACTTTCCAAGTCAACACTTGGTTACAAAAAGAGAGTACTAACTCTACACAAATTAGCCATGGCTTGATATACATGTAATACAACAAAAATAACAAAAAGAGTCCAACAGCCTCAAGCCTCCCAAGCTACGTCATTGGAGGTGGCATAACACCTGTACCTGAAAATGATGTCCCATATAGGGTGAACCAACGCCCAATAGAGATATGCTAAACATAATATGAGCAACAACTAAAACAAGAGCATTTGATAAATGTTTAACTCACATAAATCAATTCATAACACATTTCAATTACATGACAAATATGTCCATGTTTCATTCCATTTTCCATTTCTTATCCAGTTCTCAATTTATGAATAAGGCTCAGAACCTGACCAATAATTTAATGAGACTACAGCTCACATCAACAATACTTCCATTCATCACAATAGATACACAAATTCGCTATATCAATATCACACAAAACACTTCCATACTTCACAATAGATACACATATTCGCTGTATCAATACTTCGACAAATACACATATTTGTTGTATCAATGGAGTGCATTTCCTATCTCCTCCACACCACAATGTATATAAACACATATCATATACATAATCAATCAATACATAAATTCGATGTATTGTTCCAATTGTCATATTCGATGACATATTCAATTGATTAGTTTTAGTTCGCCTAATCATCATGCATTGTCTACAACAATCAAGACTATCCTCCACTGATAGCCCAAAGCAATTATTTCTAAACAGATAATAATAACATCCAACAGATAAATTATCAACAATTTCCAAGGTGACTGATTAATAATTCCAACTCCACCATTCTATCTCATAATGAGCCAATTACATTATTTCCAACTCAATTTCATATTCCGATAATAAATGTCATTAATTACACTAATGACCCAAATATACCCTAAACATGGCATTTTCCCCCTTTTTCTCAATATTGACCCAAAGGTCCAAATATTATCAACAACATCAATAACCACCTTTTTAGACCCAAAACACAAATGTTTGAATCAAAAGAACAAAACCCCTCTTTCCAATATAACACATCTCAAACCCTAACTTCCCAAATCAAATCATTTATACAAAATGCTCAACATCTATGTTAAAGCTCATAAAGATGAGTAGGAATCTCTACCTCAAGAGATGAGGCTCAAATGAGATGATGAAGAAATCTCGAAATGCTCCAAAACCCAAGATTTTCAGATTGATAGGAAGCCCAAGCCAAGCTCTACACTCTTTGCAAAGACACTAAGGGAGTAGATCACTCAAGCTAGATCAATCCCTAGAGAGAAGGTATATTCTAGAGAGAGGAGTAAGAGAGAGAAAGGAAATGTAAAAAGTGATTCAAAATCACCCAGCTGCCATCTGATATACGACTATCCCGCTCGAGCGGAGAATAGGATGCTCGAGCGTCAAACACAAGAAACTGGACCCACTCTCTCTCTCTCTCTCTTCTTATCTATTGCAATATGTTTCATCATCATTGTCATCATCGTCATCAACTATAACAACAATCAAGAAGGAAAAAATAAATAATCAGATCAACAACAACAACAACAAGAAGCAAGATGAATAAAAAAAGTTCATATCGATTTGTTCAAGACCAACAAAATTCCTACTATCTGTTAAAAATCTAATAGATTTGTGTTGGATCTATGTTCAAATCCACCAGAATTCAACTATATGTTGGAAATCCACAGATCTGTGTTGGATCTACTATCATTTCTCTTTCTCATTTTCTCATTTTTTCATTCGATCTCACTCAACACGCACGAACACAAATGAAAGAGGATTTACAATTTCATATAAACTTGTGAGTGACCACAGAACCCCAACAAGATCATCATCAATAGCTATAGAACTCTACGAGCTTGTCCACAGAAACCACATCTAAGCTAGCATTCTCCAACATCCAAAGGAAGTGATCGAAGAGCCCAACCTCGCATGCGACTATGATTCCATCAGAGTTGTTTGATTTGTCAACCAAGACTTGGAATAGAGGGTGATCAATGACTTTAGGACTAATGAGGTAACGTCGATGAGATTTCCCGATGAAGATGAGGTGGAGATTTCTGGCGGAGAAGGCAACACAGTCGCTGTTATCTGTAGTGGTTACAGAGGAGAAGCTAATGGTATGGTGAACGAAAGAGAGGGACTCTAAAGAAGATGATTTGAATCGGGCCACCTAGGGTTTCATGATCTGAGAGAAAGAGAGTGAGTGAGTGAGAGAGAGAGAGAGAGAGTGAGAGAGAGAGACGGTGATTCTGGTAACAAATCTTGAAGTATTACTTCAACAAACTGCACATTTGGCAACAAAATTTGGCGATCAAAAAAATTTTAGTCACAAAAAATAGTACTTTGGGTGACTAAAAGTTAATTTAGTCGGCGTTTATTGCATGTTTCAGCTTCTATATTTCTTTAGTCGACATATAATGCTTATTGGCAATGGAAAAAAAAATTAGTCACTAAATAGAACATAATTGGTGACTAAAATAGTTTTAGTCGGTGTTAGTTGGCATTTTATGCTACTAATTCTTCATTTAGTCGCCGTATAATGTTATTTTGCCAACAAAAAATTTAGTCGCCAAATAATGGGCACATTTAGATGAATTGTTGATGACAAAAATTAATTTTGTCGTTGTATATTAAACTTTTGCCGACGAAAATAAAATTAGTAGCCAAATGTTAGGTTTGGCGACCAATTTTTTGGCGCTGTTAATGAGCATTTGCCGACAAGTAAGCATTTGGTCGCTGAATATTCGAAAAATATTTTAGAGGGAAAGGCATTAATATTGGCGCTAGTTACACAAAAACACTTTTGGGTTCTATTATGTCTCACACGCCAACATAGAGAGCAGTCAATACCAAACCTCACCGCCGCTCACCACCGACGATCATCACCATCATTGGCCACTGGCGCTCACCACCACGACCACTGCAAATCAGCACCACCACTGATCACAGGTATGTCTTTGAGTCTCTCTCCCTCTCTGTCGATCTGGGTCTCTCTCTTTCTCGTTTTCTCTCCCTTCCACATTTCTTACACTTTCTATAGGGTTTTTATATGATTGTTTTTGTTTCATTTTGTGTTAATTTCGTACATGGTTTTTTAGGGCTTTATCTAATTTCGTAAATGGGTTTGGTTGAAGTGGTTTTATTTCAGATTGTGGATTTTGGATTGTTGAAATTTCAATTTTGAGTGTTAGGTTTTTCAGAGTCAATTGAGAAGAACAAGTTTCTCAGATTACAAATGCTAGGTACCCAAATAAAAAAATATATTACAATATTTTAAATTTGGGATCTTGTTGGACTCCGACTTCTTACTCTGTCTCTCCACACTCATTGGTCTGTTTTGGGTGCAAAATTATAGCACCCATGGACTCCTTTGACTTAAGGGTGTTTATCTTGAATGAGGTGTTGTTCCGCACCACCTGCACAATAACCCATCACCACTACAAATTTCATCTATGCTTTTGAATTTAGTGAGTTCTACTTCTTTATTGCTATTATATGTTTCTTTCTGTTTTATAATAGAATTGTGTTTGGATTGGATAGGCGTCGTATATGTACACCATATAATGCATTATTAGGGTAATGACATAGATTAATAAGTGGAGGATTACATTAATGATTGAGAATGGTTTTTGAAAGAGGGAAGAGGTCTCTATCTATTCACATGATCTTTCATCGGATTTGCTGTTGTGTGTAATTGCAATTTGTAATTGTTAAGCTGTGTTGGGCATTGGGGGTGGCCCCCCATCCATCCTAAAGCACACTTAGATTCGAAAGTGAAACTGAAAGCCCACTATATGACCATATGTGTCTCTGTTTCAACTAAATCAGTTGATTAATTATTTAATTAACTATTGATTAATCAATTGTTAATTAATCAACATGCTAGCCTCACTTCCATAAGCTTCTGTAATGTTTTTTGAACTTGGGTTGAATGAAATTCAGATTAAATTCGGAGCACTCTTATGTTTTTTTGTTTTTTATGTTAAGATGGGTTGATCGATTCGCCACCACAAAATCATTATTTAGCATAACAAAAAAAATAATTGTAAACTTCGATTTCAAATAACTCATCTAAAGATTCCATCTCTTATCAATGATTTGCTAATTATTTATTATCTCTTAAATATTTGATAAGGCATAATTAATTAACATATTATTACAAGATTCATTTACTTGGCCTACACACCAAAACATACATTTCTCTCCCCAACTATATAAATCATAACTAACGTGTGCCAATATTGAATGAATTTTGTTAATCACCAAGTGTAAATTGTATACTTTAAAGTAATCAAATAACACCTTTTATCCCTATACTTTGAAGTTGTCGATATTTATCATTAAAATTAAGAAATTCTTTATAAGTTATAATTTTTGCTGTAAAACTATTTCTAATACTAATGATAAATACTAACAACATTAAATATGGAATCACTTTGATACAATTAAAATGTTAGAGATTAAAAAATACAATAAACCCATGAAAAAAAATTCACAATGACTCGATGACTAAAAGCACTGAAGAACAAGCCATGTTAATCCAAAAATCTTTAACTAGGTGCATAAAGCACTATAACTTAATCTTCGCACAAACAAACACGCGCAAATTGATCACCAAACCTGTATCTTTCACTTCTCTTTTTTCTTCTTTTGCACTTTTAAAGGAACATGGTTGCTCCAACAACCTCATATCTATTCACTTTCATTAAGTAATAAATTAATCAAATATATATTAAAATTAGTGGTGCTTGTACACCTGATAGGTGAATTGTTAAAATTGAAAGAAAATACAAATTTTGATTTAGAATTTTTTGTTTAAATTAAAAGAAGTTACACAAATACAAATTTTTAAAAATTGTGATATAACTTTATTGAATGTTCTGAACTATAGTACAGAACACACCCCATGAAAACCTAAACAATCTGACTTTAATCCTATTGTAGAGAGGGGCATGGAATTGGGAGGGTGGGGGGAAAGGAGAATGGCATAGCCAATCTTACTTCTTTTGGAGCTTTCTTTTGTTTAAAAGATTTGTTTGTTGTTCATTGGTGACTAATTAAAAGGAGATATTGTCCATGGGAAAGAAATCAATAATGGTGGGTTAGTACCCTTTAGTAGTCTTGTCCAATGCAGATGTTTGGTTTGGTGTGCAAAAATAACATGACAAGCAAAAGCACTACTGGTTTTGATGCAACCAGTTTGGTTTGGAGGTATTAGTTTCACATATGAAAAAACTATCTGATGTTTGCATCTTCAATGGGAGTTAGCCTAATCTTAAGGATTTGAGTGTTAATGTCAAATGGAGAGTGGCTCTGTGGGCCAAATCTAGCCTCCCAGGCTTCTCTTACTCTAGGCATGACATTGTTCACAACCTTAGTGAGCTCTTGTTTTGCTGTTAAGTGTGTTTGCCCCTGTTTCTGTGTGTTGCCCTAGTGTATCTGTGCTATATTCTGTTAACTGTTGTATCTGTTAATCTGGTAATCTATGTTGGGGCTGCTTGTGTCTGGTGAATATTATCACTTTGGTGTCTTTTACCTTGGTGCTTGCTCTGGTGCACCTGCTCTAGTACTCATTGGCTGGTTCCTGTTTTGATGTGTTGGGTGGCTTTTGGAGTCTGCTGGTGTGCTGGTTTTCTGGCTTGGGTATTACCTGCTCCTTCCCTTGATTTATGTATCTATCTGTGTCAATGTCAGTTTGCTGGTTTGTGTTTCTATCTATCTATCTTGGTTTGCTGTTTGGGTAATATCTTCTAATTTGCCACCATTGGCTGGGAGCAAACTTTGCTTCACTTTGTGCCTCTGTGTTGTTTATCTACTAGATTTGCCATTGTGTGTCTGTATATTTGTTGGTCCCTCACCTATTTAGCCATAAATTTCTTTTTTTTGGTCATTGTTCTCTGTGGTTTGTGCATAACAACCAAATTGATGTATAAAGTAATTATTTTACTTTTTGCAATGTTTCAAAACTTTAAAATTTCATTACTTTGTTGTAAACATCTGATTTTCAGAAAATTTATGTTTACAAAATGTATTTGTTGAGATCTATAAAACTACAATCTATATTGAATATCAAATTTAATTTCCCTCTCTCAGGGTTAGATTGATATCTCTCCCTCTAAGAGTACTTCACATAGAATTGTTCATGTATGTGACATTTGAGTATGAATAAATGCCAAGTTACTAGTCAAATTAAAGATATTATATGCAATGGACAAAAAGGCAAAACATCCAAATCGGTTATTGTAGACTCGACTTTCTTCGCGCGCCCCCTTGTCGGAGAAGGCGTGAATAGGTCCTATAGTTCAGACTCCTGTCACGGTTCTAAATCTAATCTCATAGAGTGCAATGTAAGACTGATAAACCACCAAAGAGTCCAAATCTGGCAAATGTTTTGGAAAATCGATTTTTAATCAAATAATGCCAAAAATGGACGGCTTTGCCAGATTATAGAGTCGCCACCTAAATATTTTATTTTGGAGAAATTTAGGAAACCCTGACTTGTGCTAAAGGCCACGTGTCTGTCATCACCAAAGTTGCATCGGCTCGAGAACTTGGGTACGAGAGGGGAAGGTCCTGAAATGAGCACCCTCGCTCGCCCGATCAAAGGATCGGCCTCTACTAAGCATGATATGTTGTTTTATAAACACATGTGTTCTTATCTAGTTATTAGCTAACTTTACTATGTGATGCACACATACAAGTATAGACTATATCACAAGAATTGGAACACAACAACTCATGTTTGTTTTTGAAAATGGTTGGAAAGTGCCACCCTCAAGTGGGCTAAAGCGCGGATTTTCCATCAAACATGATGGGCTTGAAACATGATTTGCCACTTCGCAAAGTGGGCTTAAAACTCACATTTATCGAATTGTTCTAATTCAAGCAATGAAGCCTTCATCCACAGGCATTCATGCAGTTTAAGCATTTAAGAAAATAACCTCATGGCAAGCATGCTATCATGGCAACACTCACACTCATGTAAGTATGCTAAAGCGTAAAACTTATAATGTACTCCAAGCCAAAACAAAAGTTAGTTAGAAATATGCATGATCCTAACTATACAAGATGCCTAATGCAACGCATGCAATAATGCAACTAAATAGGCTCGGTTATCTAAGATGGCAAATGAATGCAACAATTTGATGCATGTATTCAAAGAAGTATTGAAATATGATGTAGTTTAAATGATGCGCCGAGCCCGGTGCATGCAAGACAAATGAATGATGCAAACATGCGAGCATAAGGTATGCTAATTAAAAATGTCCCTAAACTAACCATCAAAAGCGGATAAATAAAAGGGAGAAAGACGCGGGGTTGGAAGACATGCACACATACACGCACCCTTATTACAACATTACGCCCTCTCAAAGGAGGGTCCGAATAAATAAGCTAAGCTACATTAAACTAAGCTAATTATTACAATTGAAATGAATTAACTAACTATTCTAAGCCAACTAAAGTATTACAAACCAAATTAAACTTATTAATTATAACACATGTATTAATCAACTACAACTTAGCTAATAAAGCAATAAAGTGGCCTCGCGGGCGAAAGAGACATGCATGCTTGGTTGGCTTCTTCCCGAAAATCCACCACATTGCCTCTAGATGCCTCTGTTTGCACATCTTTGGACCTCTGAAATTATGCCAACCTTCAGATTGCCTCTGTTCCATCTCAAGAACACATAGGTGGCTGATCGGTTATGATTGATGGCCATCAACCACTACTGGTGGCCGGTCGGCTAGTACATGTAGCCGGTTGGCCACTGCTCTTCTAAACTTCCTCCTTTTGCTGCAACAGAGAGCAAACAGAGGCAAGGTAGTGTATTTTTCAACGAATGTGTGTACTGCCACCCTCATTATCATTTCTCAAGCTCAAAGAAGTATGGCACTTGGCTCTCAAGCCACCAACCAAGCATTTTCAATGCATGATGGCCAAAGAACCAAGTTTGTACAAGCTTAATGAATGCACACGTTTCATCACTTTGAGTATGAAACATCCCACATTTCTTGTGTTGGATTAACGTCCGATCCAAACATATGCAATGCAACACAAATGCTTATCTTGTTCATGTTTGACTTTGCTCATTTTGTTTACACATTTTACATTACCAATTAATCCTTTAACTGATCTGATTAAGTCCAATGTGAAAGTCCTCTAATGAGAGAGGGGTCAACCAAAGGATGATTTAAGACATGAGAGAGATCATGCCTTTGGCTAGGGGGAACCCTCAAAAGGATGGTTAAAGCCATTAAGCACAAGCTCTATCTCAAGCTTAAACACAATCATAAGGTTAACCAACCCTCAAAGAAAATTAAAAGTTAAGAAATGAGGGAGGTTGCAGAATTTCAGTGCTGAAATGGCATCAAAAATAATACTACAACATGCAAGCAACACATGCACAACATGTTGAGGACCAAAAGCATTAAACTAGTGAAAAACACTACACTAGAGGCATGCAATATCAAGCTTAAATGACCAAACCAGCTCTGGACAGAACTAATACATGTCAAAATAAGAGCTAAAGCATGCTGAGACAGAAGCACAAAAGGGTAGAAAAACATGCTCACATGCTAGGCTACAAACAAGGTTCAAAAGCAACTCCAAAAAGCTATAAAAGAGCAAGGCAAATGAGCATGTGACAGAGCTATAAGCACTGAAATTACATGTAAAATGACACTTTAACATGCAAACATCTCAAGCAAATCAAGTTAGAGGCCTTAAAACACAAAGCTAGTGAAAGCATTTGCACTATAGCTATACAATACAAGGCTCATATGACCAAGACCACTCAAAACAAAGCTAAAGCATGTCAAAACATTAGCAAAAATGTGCTGGAGTTATGCTAACACAAGCTAGAATGATAGGCTAACTCATTAGGTATGCTAGGCTAGTAAGCATAATTACACTACAAGTGCAAGAAACAAGCAACAAGTGACCCAACCAGCCAAAAACAGAGTTGAAATATGTCAAAATAGAGCCTAAAACATGCTTGAATTAAGCTACAAAAAGGTAGAAATACATAAAGCATTTGCACTATAGCTATACAATACAAGGCTTATATGACCAAGAGCACTCAAAACAAAGTTAAAGCATGTCAAAACATTAGCAAAAATGTGCTAGAGTTATGTAAACACAAGCTAGAATGATAGGCTAACTCATTTGGTATGCTAGGCTAGTAAGCATAATTACACTACAAGTGCAAGAAACAAGCAACAAGTGACCCAACCAGCCAAAAACAGAGTTGAAATATGTCAAAATAGAGCCTAAAACATGCTTGAATTAAGCTACAAAAAGGTAGAAATACATGCTCACAAGTTAGGCCATCTACATTTGCAAAGAAGACACAAGGAAGGGAGGCCACCCCCTCCTATTTTGGACCTCAAAACCAAGTTTTTGCCACTGAAATTCCCCTAGAATTTAGTGGTTAAAAGGCCAAAAAAGAGTTGTTTTAAAAGCTTTAAAAGATGGCACAACACTTAGCAAACAAGCTACAAAAGAGAGTGGACCACCCCTAACTCCAAAAAGGCCTTAAACCACCATTTTTAAGCCTTAAAAATAGAGGTTTTTGTAGTTAAAAACTAGGCTAAAAACAGCATGCAAAGGTGGCCAAACTAGTGTGTAAAAATAAGCTCAAAAGGGGTAAGCTTTATACCTTTGAAGCACTGCAACAAACAGCCACTTTTCTGAGTTAAAACCAACTTTGAGAGCTCAAACAAGACCTCCAAGAACCTCAGCTCCAAGATGAAGGTGTTTGGCTAAGGGTCTTAGTACAATGTGTAGAGAAATCTCACTTTCAAGCACAAAATAGGAAGAGAGAGAGAATTCTAGAGAGGGAGGCAGAAATTTTGCTCTGAAAATTTTATAACCTCAAAAATGGGGGAGAGACCTCCCCTTATATAGAAATACAAGCTACAAGCTTGTATTCATCCCTCCATACACGTGTATGGAGATGAGCATCAGTGATCAACTGCTGGCACAGCTGGCAAACAATTATCTAAAAAAGAAGAAAAATGCCTGCCGGCCATCATTGGTGGTCGACCGACTATCAATGTAGCTGACCGGCCATTAGTGTAGCCGACTGGCCACCACTACTGGCTGGCAGGCACAAGCCATGGCCGATGGGCATTGGGAACGGCCAACAAGCCACCCTCTCCTCCAGATTCAAAGCAACAAGTTCTTAGTCCACAACCAAGCACAAAGCAGACAAGTTGAGAGGCCCGAAGGTAAGGCACTCCGCCACGGAACTTCAGGCGCTCAGAATGAACACGAGCATGCGGAATCATCGGGTGCTCAAATGATGACGTCCAAGCCTTGAGGACAGTAAAAAATGAGGTGCCTACAGTTATTACTATTTTGTTTACTTAGAAAAGCAATGATAATCGAACCCGAGGGACTTACTTAAGCTCTCTTCCATTACTGAGTATTTTTCCATTTGCTATCCATTCCCATGTTCATCTTTGCTCAATGTGTAGGGTTCGAATAATGGACAAGAGTTGGATGATGATAAAAGATATGATGAAAAGTAAAGAGTATCAAGAAGGTGTTCAGTCATTTATTGAGTTTACTACAAAGAATTTAGGGCCACGAGGTGAAATTCGTTGTCTGTGTGTTGATTGCTTGAATAACACAAAATTTAGTTGACAAGTTGTATGGTTGCACTTGATTCGAAGAGGAATCGTGTGTTCTTATCGAACTTGGGTGCACCACGGGGAACATGTTCCTATGTCTCGTGATCATCCTACTATGGGAAATGATGATACTGAAAGCAACAGAGCTGGAATGATAGCCAATCACGAAAATTTGGATGAACTTCCTACCATGTTAGAAGTGATTTATATGAGTGGCCTTATGGATGATCATATCGATGAAGAAGGTAGTAGTTCAGAGAGGCACAATTTGTTGAAGTTCATGAAGTTGTTTGATGATGCTCAACGCAAAGTATATCTAGAGTGTAAAAAGTTCTCCATCTTCTCCTTCATAATGAAGATGCTTCACATCAAGGCGTACAATAAATGGAGCAACAAATCTTTCGACATGGTTATGCAAGTTTTCGAAGACATTCTACCAAAGTGTGATGAAACTGTTCCATGGATTCTTTATGAAGCAAAAAAGTTCTTACATGAATTAGGTTTGGGATACGAGGCCATTCATGCATGCAATAATGATTGCACTTTATTTTGGAAGGACAACGTAACATTGGAGAATTTCCCTATATCCCTACATGTACGGAGTCTAGATACAAGTTGAATGGCATGAGGGGTAAAAAAATTCCACACAAAATATTGAGGTTCTTTCCTTTGACATCGAGGTTGAAGAGATTGTACATGTCGAAAAAAAACAGCTGCATATATGAGATGGCACAAAGATAAGCGTGTGGATGATGGAGTATTACGACATCGAGCTGATGGTGAGGCATGGAAGAACTTTGATAGGCATCATCCTACGTTCTCTGCAGATCCTCGAAATGTAAGGCTAGGGCTTTCCATGGATGGTTTCAATCCATTTGGAAATATGAGTACATCGTACAACATGTGGCCCGTAATCGTAATGCCTTATAATCTACCCCCATGGAAGTGTATGAAAGATCCATTTTTCATGATGTCATTGCTTATTCCCAGACAATCTGCACCTGGAAAAGACATTGATGTTTACTTGCAACCATTAGTAGAGGAGTTAACCAATCTGTGGGAGCATGGAGTGCAAACATATGATGCCTCAAACAGCCAAATATTTACAATGCATGTAGCAGTCATGTAGACCATCAATGACTTCCCTACATATGGTACCATGTCTGGTTAGAGTACAAAAGGTTACTTGGCCTACCCTAATTGTAACATGGATGTATTATCTCAAAGTCTGCGAAATAAGATAGGGTATATGGGTGCTCGGTGGTACATACCTGAGAGGCATAATCGGCGAAGAAGTAAGCTCTTTAACGGTGAAATTGAGAATCGGTCCAAACCTATGGAGTTATCAGGAGAACAAATACTGGAGCAAATTAATTTGGGGACGTACAGGCCGTATGGAAAGCATCTAAACAACTGAAAAATACAAAGGAATGAAAATCCAACTCGAAACTGGACAAAACGAAGCCTTTTCGACCTACCCTATTAGAAAACACTGACGCTTCGACACAACCTTGATGTCATGCACATAGAAAAGAATATATGTGAGAATTTGGTTAGGACACTATTGAGCATAGATGGTAAGAATAAGGACACGAACAAAGCACGTTTGGATCTGGAGGACATGCGAATACGAAAGGAGTTACACTTGATAAGGCATGCGAATGGCTCTTTCGAGAAGCCTCCGGCATTGTACACATTGTCCCCAGCAGAGAGACAAGGGTTTGCTGATTTCTTGAAATCGATTAAACTATTGAGCATAGATGGTACACGTTTGGATCTGGAGGACATGCGAATACGAAAGGAGTTACACTTGATAAGGCATGCGAATGGCTCTTTCGAGAAGCCTCCGGCATTGTACACATTGTCCCCAGCAGAGAGACAAGGGTTTGTTGATTTCTTGAAATCGATTAAGTATCCTGATGGCTATGCGGAAAATATATCCAATTATGTCACCGCGAATGGTGGTAAGTTAGTTAGCCTCAAGAATCATGACTGTCATGTCCTTCTACAACGACTTCTTCCAATTGGGATACAAGGATACCTTCCTACTGAGATTGGGACCACATTGTTTGAGTTGGGAAGTTTTTTCAAACAGTTGTGCTCAAAGACGTTGAGGGTGACTGATTTAGAGAAACTGCAAGAACAAATCGTACTTATACTTTGTAAGCTTGAGAAGATTTTTCCTCTTGGTTTTTTTGATGCCGTGGTCCACTTGGCAATTCATTTGCCTTACGACGCTATGCTTGGAGGGCCTGTGCAATATCGATGGATGTATCCCATTGAGAAGTATAGCTACGAGTCCAAACTTTTTTCATTTACGTATAGTTCAATATGACCATACTGACGAACAGGCTGATGTTTACATCTAGGATGCTCAGACTTTTCAAAGGATTTATGGGCAATAAAGCTCAGCCAGAAGGTTCCATTGCAGTGGGCTACATATCAAAAGAGTGTACGACGTTTTGTTCAATGTATATGGATAGAGTTGAAACAGTGTTTAACCGGAAAGAAAGGAACTATGATGGGGGTGACAATGGCCCAGGGTTGGCGATTTTTACTCAAAATTTTTGTCATTTTGGTCAACTCCCAAGAGCAATTGATGTGTCCGTAGTTGACCACGAATTGGCTCATTGGTTTGTCCTACACAATAGTTTGGAAGTGGACAAATATCTAGAGTATGATTCCTCACAAAATATACACCAACATTTTCTACATGCTTTTTTATTTTTAAAGTCTTCATTATTCCACTTACTTATGAATTACATTGTATTAACTAGGGAACACAAGCTTCTGTTACAAAAAAAACATGGAAGCTCGTGCAACATTGCAACGCGGCAATGCAAAGAATTTCCTAAATGGTTCAAAGATCGCGTAAGTTAAAATTCCTTAGTGTATAGTTTGCAGATAATGTTAAATTATTCTAAGTTGGAATTAACATGACATACTTTGTTGTGTAGATGAACCAATTGCGAAATCAAAAGTCACCCGAAGCAACCAATGAGATGTGGTCATTAGCCAATGGTCATAATGCCTTAGTGAACACATATTCGGGATGCATTTCTAATGGTGTTCGATTCCATACTATCGACAGTGATAACCGTCGTAAATGTCAAAATAGTGGATTGGTAGTGGAAGGGGACCACCAAGGCCAATTGATAAAGTTCTACGGCTACCTTTGTAAAGTGTGAGAAATGACATATTTGTTTGGACATCGGGATGTTTTGTTCCAATGTGAATGGTATAACACTGGCAATACCCAAACTTTACATGTTGAACAACATGTGACAACTGTTGATGTAAGAAGTCGATGGTATAAAGATGACTCGTTTGTGTTCCCAAGCCAAGTTCAGCAAGCTTTCTACGTTCATGATACAAAGTTAGGGGCGAATTGGCAAGTCGTAGAAAAGTTTCAACATCGACAAATTTAGGATGTGCCAGAATTTGATGATGTGCTGTAACAAGATGAAACCACTACTGTTGTGCCAACTGAGCCTATTGATGATGATGTTGTTTTGCGTCGCAATGATATTGAACCTGAAATTATTTCAATGGAAGTTCCTCAGTCCAATAAGCATGTACAACCCGAGGATGTTATCGATGATGCTTTCATTTGTGATGAGGATAATGAACTAACAATCGCGAGTGATGAAGAAAAAGCTGATGCGATAGAAAGTGATTTTGATACAGATACAGACATAGAGTTTTAACGTACGAGTTCAAAATTCTAATATGTGTTCTCTAAATAGATAGGACAGAACGTTGTTTCTTTGTCCTTCTTGTTTTGTTGATGTAATGGGGGAAATTAAGAATACAATTTTTGTTCTTGTATTACGTAGTCAGATGTTATGTAAAATTCTTCAATTTTGTGCAATGTTCAACCTCTTAAATTGATGAACTTGTTAATTTGAATTTCATGCCTAATATTGGTTTATGTACTTGCTTAATTCTGTGACAAGTGAACAGAATAATTTTTTCTGTATTGTGTTATATGTTAATATCGTCAAGGATTAACTTTTGTAAATAATCCATATTGCGTTCAACATAGATGATTGGCTTATGTGAGGTTTATAATTCATGTATTTTTGTTACTTAATGCTGGTAGCCTGGTTCCCGGAATCAAGACGAAGCGGCGTAAGAGAGCATCCAGTGGCAACGTATTATTAGGCTCTGAAGCATGTCCACAAGAGATTGGCACCCTGCTGACTTTCTCTGATGAGACGCAGCCACCAGATGATACACAAACAGTCATCGAGGAGACGCAGCCAGGCGGAGTGGGTAAGAGCATTGTACTTAATTGTTTATGGATTTTTTTTTTTTTTGGTGCATAAGTCAATGAAAACGCCATAAAGACAAACAAAAACAAAGAAAAATAAAAACAAAAACAAACAAGCTTACACAAAAAAGAAAAACAAAAACAAACAAGCTTTTACCAGCTACAACAGCAACAGCAACAGCAGCAGCAGCCAATAGGCAGTTGCACCAGCAACATTGATAGCAGCAACATTCAAGCTGTAGAAAAATTTACCAATACTTTACTTAGCCAAACAGTATCAGCCAGCCACAGCAGCCAGCGACACTAGTAACAGGAGCCACAACCAGCACCATTTATGGCTTACTTATTAGCAATGTTTGTAATTTGTGAGTTGCTTCCCCTTTTGTACCAGGATGAACAAGGTCAACTCGTGTATGAGGACCTACATTAGGCAGAGGGGCAACTTTAGACATCCCATTTTTGACCGGCTGTAAGACTTGGGCGCCATTGATTGCTTACTTGATGGTAAAGGTTATGTTGTGCAAAGGTTCGATTTTTTCGGCAAGAGGAGCTTCAAATCTCAACCTTACACCCTATTTTGGACCAAAACTAGTTTGAATGATTTTTAGACCTTAAAACCCTCTCTTTCAAAACATTTTTGAAAATGTTTCTACAATGTTCCGAGGCTCGCATTTCGATAAAAATTACGCTTTTCGGTAAACCGAGCAAGGATAAAATAGAAATAAATGAAAGAGAGGTGAACTCTTTGAAAATTCTTTCAAAACACCTTATTTAGAGGTTTGGAGTTAAATAAAATTGGAGAAGAGAGAAGAAATCTAATTGGGGGAGAAGTTGGGCACGAACCGTTAAGACAAAACCAGGCAGCCTTCATTAAATCAGGACTATCCTTTTGTACACTTGGATTTCAGCTATGAGGCCACCACTGTTGAAAACAGGACTTCCGGGGCTTCATTTTACATTTTATAATCTTCTAAAGCCAAGTCCGGATGAGGGAGCTATGGCTGGTTGAAGTTAGGCATCAATCCGGTTAGGACCAAAACTGAGCAATCTTCACTAAAAGAGGCATATCTTTTTACACAGTTGGAATTTTAATGTGAGATTGCCACCATTGGAAAGAATACTTCTGGAGATTCAATTTAGAATCAAGAATGACCTGCAAAGAATTCCATATGATGAAGATATTCCCAATTGAAGTCGGGGCCAGAAACCAATTTTTGCTTTCCAGCCACTAGTGAGGCTTGTCGACCATGTATTAGCCATAAATGGAGTTTTACAGCCATATGTCGGCCAAGAGTGACCCTTTTAGGTCACCAGTGGTGGCTGGTCAACCACCAATGATGGTCGACTAGCCACGGGTGCAAAAATCAGATATTTTGTGCAAATCTTTTCCTCCAGCTGTTTCACACTGCTATAGCTGTCTCTAATTCAGATATTTTCGACCAAGGCTCTTGTATTTCTACATATAGAATGCCTTCTCTATTGTCTTCAAGGTTGGAAATTTTGGGAGCCTCTCTCTCTACAATCCTGTCTGTCTCTACAATTCTCTCTCTCTTGCCCTTCTGTGCGTACAAGTAGAGATACACTTCTAGTTTGCCTATCAACCCTTAACCAAAGTTGCTTATCTTTGGGTTGAGATTCCTTGGGACCTTCTTTGAGCTTTAGAAGGTGATTTTAGCTTTATTTTGTGCCTCATTTGTGCCTAAAGTGTGCTTGGCTTCAAGAGGTATAACCTTTACCCTTTAAGTTTGTTTTTCATACTTGTTTTTGCCATTCTTTTGAACTGTTTTTGGGGTGGTTTTGAATTGAAAAAACC
Organism: Camellia sinensis; assembly: GCF_004153795.1. Lineage (NCBI taxonomy): Eukaryota > Viridiplantae > Streptophyta > Magnoliopsida > Ericales > Theaceae > Camellia > Camellia sinensis. The sequence continues at coordinate 362,762 of NW_021025642.1, read as the reverse complement.
TCTGTTTTTGTGGGTTAAAAGTGTTGGTTTAAGGCCATTTCAAGTTAGGGGTGGTTTACCCTTTTCACTCCTTTGTTGTTAAAGCTTTTGTGCCTTTATTCATCACTCGCAAATCAACTTTTTTGGGCCTTTTAACCACTGAAATTCAGAGGTGTTTTAGTGGCAAAAACCTCATTTTGAAGTCCAAAATTGGCGGGGTTAGCCTCCGCTCATTGTGTCTTGTTTGCATGCCTAGTTAGCTTCATGTATTAGCATATTTTTGTAGCTTAACTTAGCTTATTTCCAGCATGTTTTTGCCTCTAATTTGGGCTGCTTTAGCTTTGTTTTGGGCTATTTGTATTGTACGAGTAGTCTCTTACATGGTTGTAGTGTAACCCCATGTTTTAGCTTATTGTTCTAGCTACTCTTGTCTTCATTCCAGCATGTTTTCCAACTGATTTTGGGCTGTAAAAACTCTATGTTTTTGGGGCTGAAGCTTGGGTCCTAAGGCCATTAAAGGTTGAGCGGTTGATAGCCCTTCTTTGTACCTTATTTTGGAGGCCTTTGCCCTTGTGTTTCCCACCCTTTTGTTATCTTTTTCCAAGCTTTTAAACATTGATTTTCAGAGCTATTTTAGTGGATAAAAACATGTTTTGAAGTCCAAAAATGGAGGAGGTAACCTCCCCTCCTCATGTCTTGCTTACTAGTCTAGCATGCTTCATGTTTTAGCCTATTATTCTAGCTTGTGTTAGCTTAATTTTAGAATGTTTTAAGCTATATTTTGGGCTATTTTGCATCTGTTTTGGGCGGGTTGTTGCTTTTGAGCTTTGTATTGCATAACTGTGGTGTAATTTTCTTCACTAGCTTAGTGTTTTGGGGCTTTGAGCATCATTTGTGTGTGTTGGGTGCATGTTTTAATGCTTGTTCATGCCTAAATTTCAGCACCTAAATATCTGCAACCTCCCCACCTTCTTCATTTTTTTCATTTGCTTTGAGGGTTGTTTAGCTTTAGGGTTGTGTTTAAGCTTGAGATTAAGGTTTGTGTTTAATGGTTTCAATCCTCTTTTGAGGGTTTCTACTAACCAAAGGCATGACCTCTCTCTTGCCTTAAATCATCCCTTGGTTGACACCTCTTCCATTAGAGGGCACTCACCTTGGACTTAATCAATTAAAGAATGGATTGGTAATCTAAAATGAGTAAACAAAATTCAACAAGTAAAAGAGGCAAGATTAAGCATATTCAGGTTGCATGGCATGTGTTCGGATCGAACATTAATTCGAACAAGAGAAAAATGGGATATTTCATACTCAAAGTGATGAAACGTGCCGCTTTTCCTGGTCATCATCACCCTTGATCATACGTGATGTGGTTTTGATTTCGTTGAGTCTTGTTTTGCACTTATTAAAGCTTGTACAAGCTTGGTTCCTTAGCCATCATGCATGGAAATGCTTGGTTGATGGTTTGAGGGCCGAGAGTTACACTCCTTTGAGCTTGTATAATGATAAGGAGCATAACAGTACACACACACCTTGAGAATATACTGTTTTGCCTCTGTTTGCTCTCTATTGCAGCAAAAAAGGAAGTTCGGAGCAGGGGGTGGCCGGCCACCAGCAGTGGCCGACTAGCCAACAATGGTGGCCGACGGCCACCATTGGTAGCTGACCGGACATCAATGAAAAGGTTGCTCAGAGTGATGGAAAATGGAAGCAAAGGTGTTCTGGGAGTTGGCACAATTTTCAGTGGTCAAAAGATGTGCAAACAGATGCTACAATGGCAAGGCGATGGATTTTCGGGAGGAAACCAATGAAGCATGCATGCATCCCTCGCCCTCGAGGCCATTTAATTGCTTTATTTAGTTAATTAGTGATAGCTAATTTACTTGCTTTGTAATTAGCTAGTTAAAGTGTATAGCTAATTAATTCGTTTTGTAATATTTAATTAGCTTAGAATAAGTTAGTTAATTTGTCTCAATTGTTGTAATAATTAGCTTAGAATAGTTAGTTATTTCAATTTTTTTGTAATAGTTAGTTTAATTAGCGTAGCTAGTTAGCATTATTCATTTGGACCCCTCCTTCGCGAGGGCATAATGTTGTAATAAGTGCGCATGCGTGTGTGTATGTCTTCCAACCCCACGTCTTTCTTCCTTTTATTTAATCGCTTTCGATGGTTAGATTAGGGAAATTTTCAATTAGCATACCTTATGCTCACATGTTTGCATACATTTATTTGTCTTGCATGCACTGAGGCTTGACGCATCATTCAAACTACATTGTTATTTCAATATCTTCTTTGAATACATGTCTCAAAGCATGCTATCAAAGTGTTGCAAATACCATGATTAAATAGCCGAGCCTATTTAGTTATATTATTGCATGTGTTGTGTTAGACACTTAACATAGTTAGGATCATGCATTTTTCTAACTAGTTTTTGTTTTGGCTCGGAGTACTCGGTGAGCTTCATGCTTTAGCATACTTGCATGAGTGTGATTGCCATATTTCCATATTTTGCATGCTTGCCATGAGGCTATGTGCTTAAATGTTAAACTGCATGAATGCCTGTAGATGAAGGCTTCGTTGTTTGAATTGGAACAATTCGATGAATGTGAGTTTTAAGCCTACTTTGTTGTGGCAATTCATGTTTTAAGCCCACTTGAGGGTAGCAAATCCGCATTTTAGCCCACTTGCGAGTGGCAAATTCAAATCATTTTCGAAAACAAACATGAGATGTTGGTTAGATTAGGGAAATTTTCAATTAGCATACCTTATGCTCACATGTTTGCATACATTTATTTGTCTTGCATGCACTGAGGCTTGACGCATCATTCAAACTACATTGTTATTTCAATATCTTCTTTGAATACATGTCTCAAAGCATGCTATCAAAGTGTTGCAAATACCATGATTAAATAGCCGAGCCTATTTAGTTACGTTATTGCATGTGTTGTGTTAGACACTTAACATAGTTAGGATCATGCATTTTTCGAACTAGTTTTTGTTTTGGCTCGGAGTACTCGGTGAGCTTCATGCTTTAGCATACTTGCATGAGTGTGATTGCCATATTTCCATATTTTGCATGCTTGCCATGAGGCTATGTGCTTAAATGTTAAACTGCACGAATGCCTGTAGATGAAGGCTTCGTTGTTTGAATTGGAACAATTCGATGAATGTGAGTTTTAAGCCTACTTTGTTGTGGCAATTCATGTTTTAAGCCCACTTGAGGGTGGCAAATTCAAACCATTTTCGAAAAACAAACATGAGTTGAGTTGTTCCGAATCTTACAATTTTAGTCTATACTTGCTTGTGTGCGTCACATAGTAAAGTTGGCTAATAATCGGTATAAGAACACATAAGGTTTATAAAAGGACATATCATGATTAGTATAAGCCAATCCTTTGATCAGGCGAACGGGGGTGCTCAATTCATGACCTCCTCCCCCCCCCCGGTACCTAAGTTTCCAAGCTGAGGCAACTTTGGTGATGACGAACACGTGGCCTTTAGCATGGGTCACGGTTTCCTAAATTTTTCCAAAACAAAATATTTAGATGGCGACTCTGTAATCTAGCAAAGCAGTCCAATTTTGGCATTATTCAATTTAAAATCGATTTTCCAAAAAGGTTTGTCAAATTGGACTCTTTAGTGTTTATCAGTTTCACATTGCACTTGTGAGACTAGATTCAAAACCACGGGAGTTCGAACTGTGAGGCCTTCTTTTCAAACCCTTTTCCGAAAAGCGAGGGCGCGGAAAAAGACGAGCCCACAAGTGCAGAAAAAAATAGCTAGGAAAAAAGGAGAGAAATTGCATGTTTATGTCCATTGGGTGTTGAATGCAATCACATAAGGGAATGCCACCTAGCAACAAATGAGTTGGGATTGCAAATTAGATGGTTATGCCCTCTTCAGAGCGTGAAGTCATGGAGAAAAATTGATCAAAGTACCAAAGATACGGTTATCCAAGCGGTGCTAGTATGAGATTCCTCTTGACATAATGTCTTTATTGTGTTATTTGTTGTTGCTTAGATTAATTAATGTACTAATTCTCTTATTATGCTTGTAGGACAAGTTTGTTATCGGTGATGATTTTGATAATGATGAACAAGCTCAACAGATCCTCGATAGAAAGGCATATTTTCTATACAAGGATTGTAGATACAATTTGAAGAAAGAGTTCCTCAAACTTAAGGAACAGGGTATTGATGACCCCTATAGTCATCCACCTAGTGGAATGAGCTTGGAGGACTGGAAATATCTGATTGATGTAGCTTGGAAAGATGAATCTCACTTGGTAATTAGAAACCCCATTCTTGAAATTAATTTATGCGTTAATATGTAAAAGTTCTTCACTAAATCTTTTTTTTTTTTTTAGAAATGCTCAAAAGCTAGGAAAGCAAATAGGGGTATGCCACCCTACAATCATACAAGTGGGTCTCGATCATTTCCAATAGTGATGTCGCTTATGGTGAGAAGTTGTATCAATAGTAATGTTATGGATGATTGCTTCTTCTTAATTTTGATTACTACTTTATCCAGTTCGTCAATTTTTTATTTTTTTTATCAAACATAATAGGAAAATGGAGATGGAGATATAGATTTTCCTGAATTTTATAAGATATCACACGAGTCCAAGGAGACGAGAGACTGGATTGACCCCGAATGTGGTAAGCTACATGTGAGTATTGAATGTCGAAACCAATTGTGTTGAATATCAATTAGTAAAGTTGTTGTAAATTCCTTTTGGCAAATACTTAATTGTTTTGTTGCCATGACAGGATGAGATGGTGAATCTACAAGTGGTAGCCACTGATGCAAGGATGCCCATGACCCACAAAGAACTATCAAGGCAAGTGCTCGGGCCAAAAGAAAAATTACTCGCGTGGATTTGGGATAGGTCCACAACCCTCTTCCATAGCTGATAGTACGGCACGAGCTCGTGATAAACATATGGAGTCAATGAGAGCAGAACTGGAGGTTCTTCGTGAGGAGCGTCAAAGAGATCATGAGGAGCTACTGAAGAAGAAAGAGGAGCATTAAAGAGATCATGACGAGCTCCGCCAAAGAGATCATGAGATTATGAGGGAAAGAGAGGAGATAATGAAACAAGTCGAAGAAGAAGAAAAAAAAGCATGGGAGGCACAACAAGTACAACTCAATCATCTAAACGATGTGGTGTCATGACTCACAACCCTCTTGCAGGGTTCAGATGGTCATCCTACTATTCGGTAAGAAGAATTTTATTGATAACCTACTTAAAGTTCTATGAAAAAATGGATCATATTGACATTATTGTGTACGATGAACCTAGAATTTTTTTCTAAAGTTCCTATGCAAACCTATTAGAACGCTGATTATGGGGTTTGTGCTAATTTTTTTTTTTTCCCCCTGAATAGGTTTTGAGGCATAATGTGAGTAAACTTAGCAACAGAGGACTTGGTGTTGCGAAACATTATGCAAAAGACTTCATTCTGATTTCCATAAGATAACCACATGATTTCAATGAAATATTAACTTTCCCAGGATTGAGTAGGACGACCTTATGAATATGAGGGCAGTTACTAAATTAGAAGCCCATCCAACTGAATGTCATTTGAGATTTCAGAGTAATTGAATAAACCAAATGAAATTGGAATGAATTTGTAGCAACATAATTTGCTGGCTGAATTATGAGATGCCTGAATTCTTAATGCCTAACACAAATCCCTTTTCCTGATGAACTGCACAATACTATCATTCTTTAGCACTATTTGATTTGTAATATGATGATAGCACTGTCAGAGCATTCAATATGATAGTAATGTATGTCACGGGTAGCTTCCTTGTGTCAAATAGGACATATGGGGATAGACGGGATGTAATTAGCACACGTAGGTTGGGAGTTGGCGTGAAAAATGCCATAAACTTAGCCAAAAAAGGCCTTCAGGGCCAAAAATTCAAAGCAGCCCCCAAACCACTCTATGGATGGCACGGGTAGCTTCCTCGTGTGAAATAGGACCCGTTGGGAGTTGGCGTGAAAAACACTATAAACTTAGCCGAAAAAGGCCTTTTGGGTCCCAAAATTCAAAGCAGCCCCCGAACCACTCTATGGATGGCAGAGGTAGCTTTCTCATGCAAAATAGGACCTGTGGGGACAAATAGGATGTAATTAGCATGCGTACATTGGGAGTTGGCGTGAAAAACACCGTAAACTTATCCGAAAAAGGCCTTTCGGGCTGAAAATTCGAAGCATCCCTCAAACCACTCTATGGATGGCACAAGTAGCTTCCACGTGTCAAATAGGACCTGTGGGGACAGACAGGATGTAATTAGTACGCGTAGGTTGGGAGTTGGCATGAAAAATGACATAAACTTAACCGAAAAAGGCCTTTCGGGACTGAAAATTCAAAGCAGTCCCCGAACCACTCTATGGATGGCACGAGTAGCTTCCTCGGGTCAAATAGGACCTGTGGGGATAGACAAAATGTAACTAGCATGCATAGGTTGGGAGTTGGCGTGAAAAACACCATAAACTTAGCTGAAAAAGGCCTTTCGGGGCCGAAAATTCGAAGCAGCCCTTGAACCACTCTATGGATGGCATGGGTAGCTTCCTTACGTCAAATAGGACTTGTAGGGACATACGGGATGTAATTAGTACGCATAGGTTGGGACTTTGCACTTAGCCGAAAAAGGCCTTTCGCGGCCGAAAATTCAAAGCAGTCCCCAACATGGTTTACTGTCCTTGCCTTAGAAGGGAACCAATAATCACTGACCATACAAGTACTGTATTGAGAGATAACATTAATAAAAAAAAAAAAAAAACCCTCAAAGCAAAGAGTCTAAGATCCAAAATTGTGGTTTTTAGCCCCAAATCCCATTAACACTATTCATATATCAATTATATAGAAAGCAATAACAGCATAATTTAGTTTTTTTTTCAAAGTTAAGTGACAGAGACTTTGTATATTTGAGCAATTCTAGAAAATTCAACTTCTACAAAGATATCATGTTACCAAGTGAAAATTGCTTAATAAGAAGAAAAATAATACACCCTTTACAACATCAACATTTGTATAGGGATAATCTCATTACACAGAAAATGCCGCAGTGATCAAAACATTGTAACTAGAGTTTCAAATGTAATTTGCATTGCTTGAGCAGACCTTGACTCATTGATCCGCATTGATTCCAAAAATATGGACCTTGCGCATGTGTGGGAACTTCGCAACCACCAACACAAAAATAACTAGTGTGTTGAAGAATAGTATAGGGTGTTGGTAGTTAGTTGTGTGTGAGGCTATCAAGTACCTACCCAATGAAACACAAGATGAGCATAAACTGATTATTAATAAGGTGAAATTTCCTGAGTTCTATAGTGGCTAATAAGAAAAATGACAAATCTCAAGTGAGAAAGCAAAAAGTCACCAATAAATGCAGATAATTACACATAGAATCTTGACAAAATAGAAGTAATTAGTAAAATAACAATAAAGACACAGGCAGAATCTTGACAACAAAGTCCTGGTAGAGGGTGATCCGTCCCAAGTTAGTCAAATAGAGAGATGTAGTGAATGAGTATGTTCACGTGCTTCTCAGAAAACTCAAACCCATCAAAACTTTGTACAATGTAAACTTTCCCTTCAAATTGACTAAAAACTAAAAGGGTCATATAAGGAGACAAAAAGTTTCCTTGAATCACAAATGAGCCACAATTACAATGTCCTTTGAAGAGCTATTTTGTTTAACAAATACAGATTCATCCTCCCCCAGTGGTAAGACATCCTCTTTTGAGGGATTCTAAGGGGGGGACCAAGGTTTGGTAGGAAAATACAGTGCTTGTTTCTTGGGTTAATGGTAGCACCACACAGACACACACATAACAAACGAAAATTCATATAGAGTATCCCGACTTTTTCCTCTTCTCTCTCCAATTTCATTAGCATTTTTTTTTTATTTTTGTGTGATCAGCAACCAATTTCACTAGCATTCATCATATAAAAAAAAACAAAAATGGAAATTTTAACTTCTTCAGCCACTATTAAATAATGAGACACACGTAACTCAACATACTTGACTCAGGAAGACTAGTGTACTTGGCATCATATTCAGATCTTGACACGATATTTTACTAGGTCTCTTTCATGATGCCTCATAAGTTGCAACAATAATATTGACTTCAAATTTTCAAATTTCGATTTTCGGGTTTGGAAATTATTGCCACTAGTAGCACAACAGAAAGTGCATGTTACTTGAAATCATAGTTTGTGGGTTTACTTATGTAAGTTTGTTTGCGTACCTTTATGGGTTTAAAAAAAATTAGATAACATCATCAAAATAGAGGATAATATGCAGAAGAACATATATTCCATGCATCTTGTAGGTTGAAAAAATTCTCAAGAAGTAACCAATTAAAGATAAAAGAAGCTTCAAAACTCTCTAGGTTACTACCATGTTCATAGGACGTGGCTGTAACATTGACGTCGACCATGTACCTACCATGACCCTGAACATAAGATACTAACTGTAACACCCTCAAAATAATAACAATAAACCCAACAAATAAGACATTCATTGAAATGTAAAAGTTCCACATTCTTCCATTTATCAGAATTCCATTACATATGTATTACATGTTAACAACAAAAGCAAATGCCCTAAGGGCTTACAGCTTTCCAAGTTTTGACGTCGACCATGTACCTACCATGACCCTAAACATAAGATACGAACTTAACTTGTACTTATGAAGCATGGATACTCAAAAAAATATTGTCGTACTCATACCAGGTACTTACTGGGTACTGATACTCATATCAATAGGGCTACATGCACATTGGGAGTTAGCATGAAAAACGCCATAAACTTGATCGAAAAAGGCCTTTCAGGGCCAAAAATTCACTATAGCCCCCAAACCACTCTATGGATGGCACGGGTAGCTTCATCGTGTCAAATAGGAGCTGTGGGGACAGTCAGGATGTAATTAGCACACGTAGGTTGGCAGTTGGCATGAAAAATGCCATAAACTTATCCGAAAAAGGCCTTTTGGGGCCGAAAATTTGAAGCAGCGCCCGAACCACTCTGTGGATGGCATGGGCAGCTTCCACATGTCAAATAGGACCTGTGGGGACAAACATGATGTAATTAGCACGCGTAGGTTGGGAGTTGGCGTGAAAAAACGCCACAAACTTAGCCGAAAAAGGTCTTTCGCAGTCGAAAATTCAAAGTAGCTCCTGAACCACTCTATGGATGGCACGGGTAGCTTTCTCATGTCAAATAGGACCTATGGGGACAGACGGGATGTAATTAGCATACGTAGGTTGGGAGTTTGCGTGAAAAATGCCATAAACTTAGCCGAAAAAGGTCTTTTCAGGCCAAAAATTCAAAGCAGCCCCCGAACCACTCTATGGATGGCACGGGTAGCTTTCCCATGTCAAATAGGACCTATGGGGGAAAACGGGATGCAATTAGGACACGTAGGTTGGGAGTTGGCGTGAAAAACGCCATAAACTTAGCCGAAAAAGGTCTTTCGAGGCCAAAAATTCAAAGCAGCCCCCGAACCACTCTATGGATGCCACAGGTAGCTTCCTTGTGATAAATAGGACCTATGGGGACAGATGAGATGTAATTAGCACACGTAGGTTGGGAGTTGGCATGAAAAACGCCATAAACTTAGCTGAAAAAGGCCTCTCAGGGCCGAAAATTCAAAGCATCCCCTGAACCACTCTATGGACGGCATAGGTAGCTTCCTCATGTCAAATAGGAGCTATGAGGATACAAGGGATGTAATTAGCACACGTAGGTTGCGAGTTGGCATGAAAAACGTTATAAACTTAGCCGAAAAAGGCCTTTCGGGGTCCAAAAATTCAAAGCAACCCCCGAACCACTCTATGGATGGTATGGGTAGCTTCTTCGAAGCAAATAGGACCTGTGGGGACAGACAGGATGTAATTAGCACACGTAGGTGGGGAGTTGGTGTCAAAACGCCATAAAGTTAGTTGAAAAAGGCCTTTTGAGGCTAAAAATGTTGCACAACCTTACATTGATTGTAATTTTTTAGGGGCTACATGTTTTCTCATCACTGCTGAATATGTTGCACAACCATAACTTGATTGTCATTTTTAAGGGGCTACATTTTTCCTCATAACTGTTGAATATATATGCTGCATAACCACACATTTTTCCTTCTAACTATTTAATCCTGTACACTTTGCGTTGTTTTGGTTCCTAACATTTTGATAATGTTAATTTCATTTTCAAAATATTATGATTGAGGGCATGAAACCACCTTAGCCAAAAAATAAAAATAAAAAATGAAAAAATAGCTTTACAGATCTATTAACCCTTTTTTTTTTTTTTTTGCATGGTCTTATGTTGAAATGCTATATGGAACTAATGGGTGTAAATTTTGTTTTGTAGATGGCTTTTGGCATTAACATGCGGATCGTCCATTTTTTTGTACGGAGGATACTTCACACTTTTGAACATTCTCGCTTTTTTTTCGTCTTCTGCTTCTTGTGTGAAATTCAGATGAATCATACATATAATTTTTGGCGAGGCACATAATACTTTTGACATGGAACTTGTATTTATTGTCGTGGTCTATAAATTACCTTTTGTCATGGTACATATTACCATGGTAATTTGTACCATGCCAAATGATCATTACAATGCATAGTAGTTTTAATATTTTTTTGTACGGAGGACATTTTTTTGGTGTGCTTATTTGTTATGTATGACGTTATTGTTTCTAATTGGAATATATATAATTGGCTTGTATATAACTTTAAATTAAAAGGTATTCTTTTTGTTTGATGGTTGTAAGTGAAATATGCATTATGGAATGGCTGATAATATATACATATTGTTTTGTTTGTATACCTATTATAGGTTGCGGTGGATACAGAAGGGTTGTGGACAAATTAATTAAAATGAACAAAAAATAAGCACATAAAATGATGTTTTTTGTGACAAAACAATTGGTAGCCAAAAATAGAGTTAAATATTTTAGTGACTAAATAGTTAGTAGCGGAAAAGGCATTACATCTTTTGGCAACTAAATATTTAGTAGACAAAAAAGAATAAAAACTGTTTAGTCAACTAATTATTCAGTAGCACAAAAAAAGAAAAACGTTTAACAATTATATTATAGGCGACAAAACCTTTGGTAGCTAAAAAAAAATTAGACTTTGGCCGACTAACCTGTGTAGTAGCTAAATAAGAAATTGGACTTTCGGTGAGAAAACGTTTAGTAGCTAAAAAATGTAGATGCATACACAAAAAAACTATTGGCAACTAAAACTTTGGTCGCCCTAGATACTTGAAGTTTTGGCAACAAAAAAGTTTAGTAGCTGAAATTGTGATTTAAATTAAATTAGTAGCTTTGGGCGACTAACAGATTAGTCACCAATTTGCCCTATCAGCGACTAAAGGTTGTTTTATCGCCAATACCTTTTACTTTTGCCTACTAAAACATTAGTCAGCATTTATAGGACTTTTGGCGACTACATATTTTTTAGTCGCCAAAACCTTCCCCAACAATCTTCCCGCGACAAATCCAATGACCAAAATATTTTGTCAGGAAAATATTTTGGCGATTAAAATCCTTACTTTGGATGACTAAAAATTTAGTCGCCAAAAGTGCAATTTCTTGTAGTGAAAAGGGGGTAGAGCTTTCTCCGAATTCCTGATTTGAGTAATCCAAGAAAAGTCCTATAAATGCGTTCTATGATTAACTAATTCCTCCGTACAAAAACCACTTTAGCATAAGTGCGTTCTATGATTAACTAATTCTTTGAATTTATGTCCAATGTGTGTGGCACTTACCAGTGTAATATGTATGTAAGCATTTTAAGAAGGTTTGTTTTAACAGAAAAGTAAGTTCTTAAAAGTCAATGTCATTCAGGGGGGAATGAGCCAAAAGGTACATATAAAGTTCAAAGATGTAGTCAACGAATTCCCTTATAGATCATTTATATGATGATCATTTGTGATGAATTCAAAGACCATCCCTAAGAATCTAAATGGTAAAAGTTCAGAAGCAGAGTCTACAGCTCATATGGTTGTCCACAACCCTCAATTTATAATTGTGGGCACACCCATATGAGATGGAAGATTGGATTTAGCAATTTCCAAAATTGTATACCCAGTTTTGAAAAACTTTGTATAGCTCTAGACGTGAAAGGTTTTTATGAAATGTTAAAAACCATAAAATATTAAAATCAAGTACCATGATATTACAGCTTAGCAAGACAACATACATCAAAATGATAGGAGGTAGAAAGTGACATCAAGTAGCATCCAAATTCCAAACCATGGATTTTCCAAAGATACTATACACAAAAAAGTAATATTCATTGCACAATGAAAGGATCGTATAAGAACATGAAGTACAAACTAATGCAATGGCAGAATCACTTTATTAGTCATGTCCCGCCATTTGTTTTTGTTGTTCCTTCCATACAGTTCACTTCAGTGTCCTGTTGTCTGAAAGTCACTTTTCATGCAGAATGTTTGAGATTTCAAATAGGTATTAGCTTTTCTTTTGGCTAAATTACACTAACCTCCCCCCTAGATTAGTGACAATTACAAGGACCTCCCATGTGGTTTCTCCTTCTAGTTCATTTTTGAATTTCAAATTTCATGTTGTGTTAATTGACCATCAATGAGGCTAATGAATATTTGTTGAGGTCACCAAATTCGTTTACTCCATTCCCTATTTTGCACTTATTTTATGTGTAGACATGAATGCCATTGATATCCAAGCATAAAAAGACAAATGCCCTCATCTTCCCTATGCGTCAAAAGACAAAAAATCTTTTCTAAAACCTCTTGATATTCATTGTAGCCATCTCTCTGTTCCCCCTCCCTTCCCCTTCTCACCCCATCACACCCCCTTAGTTACACTAAGTGAAAGCATAACTAGATGTGGAAGCAAAGCACATAGAAAAGTTTAAGGTTGGGAGTGCTTATGGCTTGAGATTGTTAACGTATTTTATATATAAATATAGCAAGAATTATTTGTCGTTTAGCTGTAATACGTATGTTAAATACCTACATTACATTACCACTACCTATTAGACATAAGCATAGTAAGATCTCATTACAAAAGTAACAATTCATATCAGAATTGGCAGAACTATTAAAAAATTTCATCCATAAATTCCTAAGAGGAAAACCAAAATATAGAATAAACATCTATTGTCTATATATTTTCTTTTGACTTGATAGTTTTTCATCATTCATAATGTAAACCTTTCATAATTTGTTGCTTCAGACTTTGCTCGTGCAACAATTTGCCTCCCATCTGCTGCTAATCCAGCAACTGTATGTAATCAATGGTAAATTGCAAAGGAGAGCTTAGAATTATGATGAGAGTTGAATATTGTCAAATTCATATATGAAGAAAATGGGAACGTGATTCTCTGTAGATATTTCAATGTAAAAAAAAAAAAAAAAACATAATGCAAGTAATATGAATAAAACACTGGACAACAAAGAGCAGGCAAAGCTATAAATATATACTATAAGTTACCTACAGATGCTATGATGAAACCTATCTTGTCAATCCATGAAATTGGTATATGTTGTTCCATAAAAAATTATACCTTTTAAAACAGCATGAACACCATGAAGGCCAATCAAAGATGTTTGCACAACAAGACTAATAGTGATGATAATAACAACAAATAGCAATAAGTATTAATTAATAAATAAATGAAGCAATAAGCAATGTTCATGAATCATCTTTTAGCAAATAAAAACCTTAAAAAGAGGAAACACAGAGAATAAGCGAAAATACATAAATCTTCTTAGCTACCTATTTGTAGAACAAACAATAAAGACATCGTAGTGGTGCCGTGTCTACTCGTATGGTCCATATTAAGGACATACTGAAATATCATAAACATGGATGCTAAATGGGGCAATGTACCGTAAGATTTTATTTATTGTTAATACCATCTGATGAAAGAAATCTATACAAAAACAAACAAATAAATAACAATATCAAGTAGGAAGTGGAAAAGAGCTCATTAAAAAAATAAATATAGCAAGAATTATTTGTCAGTTGTAATATGTATGTTAAATACCTACATTACATTACCACTACCTATTAGACATAAGCATAGTAAGATCTCATTACAAAAGTAACAATTCATATCATAATTGGAAGAACTATTAAAAAATTTCATCCATAAATTCCTAAGAGGAAAACCAAAATATAGAATAAATATCTATTGTCTATATATTTTCTTTTGACTTGATAGTTTTTTCATCATTCATAATGTAAACCTTTCATAATTTGTTGCTTCAGACTTGTTCGAGCAACAACTTGCCTCCCATCTGCTGCTAATCCAGCACCTGTCTGTAATCAATGGTAAATTGCAAAGGAGAGCTTAGAATTATGATGAGAGTTGAATATTGTCAAATTCATATATGAAGTAAATGGGAACGTGATTCTCTGTAGATATTTCAATGTAAAAAAAAAAAAAAATACATAATGCAAGTAATATGAATAAAACACTGGACAACAAAGAGCAGGCAAAGCTATAAATATATACTATAAGTTACCTACAGATGCTATGATGAAACCTATCTTGTCAATCCATGAAATTGGTATATGTTGTTCCATAAAAAATTATACCTTTTAAAACAGCATGAACACCATGAAGGCCAATCAAAGATGTTTGCACAACAAGACTAATAGTGATGATAATAACAACAAATAGCAATAAGTATTAATTAATAAATAAATGAAGCAATAAGCAATGTTCATGAATCATCTTTTAGCAAATAAAAACCTAAAAAATAGGAAACATAGAGAGTGAGAGAAAATACATAAATCTTCTTAGCTACCTATTTGTAGAACAAACAATAAATCTATTTAAATAAAATACAGTTACAGATCAAAACCTTTGAAGCTGACTACCTGAGAGAACTAAAACAAATAAAAGAGCTATAGATTTGATACCTAAGAAAAACAAAAACATAGATTGAAATCAAAATCATCCAAAACAAGCTTGAGTCAAGCCAATAAAAGAGAAGTGCACCTAGATCAACAATGGAAATCGAAATCCTAAGCAACCATTTCAATCAATCGAATGAAATCAAACTAATGGAATGTAAATCAAAATAGATCTAGATTGCTATTGTGTAGTCATGAAAATCTCTGAATCTTGAGCGAACACAGCGAGTACAGACTGAAAAGCCCTTTCAAAAAGATCCGCTGCATTTTTTAAGCACTGTGAAGAACGAAACCCTAGATAAATGAAAATCAGGGAGATCAAACAATCTTGAAGAAAATTGGTCAAATCAAGGGAGATCGAACAATATCGAAGAGAGATCGAATAATCTCAACAAAAAAATAGTCAAATCAAGTGCACAAAACAAGATTTCAAAATAAAAATATAATGAAAAACAATTGAGATAAAAGATCTAAGGTTTTGATCTATAGTAGACTTACTTGAAATCTTCATCTTCAGTTGCTTCATCAATGTCTACAAAGAGAGCTTTATCCGTGCCATTTTAGAGAGAGAATAATGTTCGAGAAGGAGAAAGAGGGGGAGGAGAAAAAGAAGGGAGAGGGTGATGAGTCTATGACTGTGATGTTTGAAAAAAAAAAGTGATATTCTATTAGGTTTGAGTGACAGAGTTTCTTTTTTTTTTAAACTCATTAATTAATTGGTAGGGTTAAGCATCAGCGAAAGGAACGTCTTGAAAATTGAGAAATGAACACGTTTTCAAAAACAAAAATGTTAGAGGTTCTAAAAATTTTATCAAAAGTTTTATAAATGTCTGTGGAACCCACATGACATTTGGTAAAATATTTGGGGTCTCTAACATTACTCTTTCAAAAAACGTCTTTTTCTAAGCGCCGTGACAATCAATTTTTCTAGTAATGTATGAAGGGTTTGGGATTGGTTTTGGAGCGCGAGCTAGTGTTCATTCGTTGAGAATTCAAATCACAATCAACACAACTTCATCATCAAATGCCGAAGACAAAGCGTCCAAGTTTGTGGGCGGTAAAAAATGAAGTGTCTACAGATTTAATTATGTTTTACATATTTATAATCGTTAAATAATATAATGAAAAATCATCCATTATAATTATGTAATAATCTCAATTCCAACAAAACAACTTTCATGCATAAGGAGTTGTATTTGATTTGTGATTAGATTCTATGGGTTATACGCCATTAAATTTGTGATAAATTAAAATTTTACAAAAACTTACCAAATTATTGTAAGTAAATTAAAAAATAGTTTATTAATCTCCTGTTCATTTAGAATTTTAAATTATTAACAAAATGGTAACTCAAGAAAAATAGACATTCGTTTTCTTTCTTAGTCAAGACAAAATATTTTATTAATAATAACAATAATAATTACAAAAAAGAACGTATATGGGTCACAATTAGAACATGATATCTTAATTAAACTATTTTTGACTAACAAGTGTCGATCCTACCACACTCATCACGTCCAACCTCCTCACTTTCTTTTTAATTTTTTGAAAAAGTAGTAGCAATTATTTAGACATATAGCAATATTCATTCATAACTTAAAAAAACAAAACAAAACAAATCCAAAAATAAAAAACAAAAAAACTTATCGATTATCAAATCATTTTGATTATTCCATTAATTATGTTTACATAAGTGCTACTAAATGAATTATTCAAACCACAAACAAGATATCTAATGAGCCCAACTGAACATGACTATACTTTTCTCTGAGGATATTAATTTTCTCACTTTCCATCATTTATATCATAACCAAACTTAGCCTATAGAACGCACACTAGAAGTTTCTTTCAGGAAGCTTTAAAAGTCGTTGTCAAATCCTTGAGAATTATTTTTGCGCAAAAATGAAAACAAGTGATGTTCCCCACTAATTCATAATTATTGTTTGTTCAAACATGTAGGAAGAACTTTAAAAAAAAAAAAAAGGAAAAAAAAAAGAAACAGAAGAAAAAAAGTCACACCAATTCGCACAACATCTTTTTTCTTTTTTTGACAAAAGAGAAGGAAACTTTATTGATGAATCAAGAGAATATTACATCAATAAAGAAAAAGGATGAGTGTAAAAAGTATCATAATGAAACTAATCAATCCCAACTAAATTGGCATTGATAAGTCTGCCCAATCATATACAAGCACTCTATCAAGAGTTGGTGAGTAACTAACCACAAACACAGAAACCAACCACACCCAAATAATAGCTCAACAAAACCAAAAATTACAAAAACATAAAAAAATAAAAATAAAATAAAATAAAAAAAGAAAATTACAAAGAAAAAATTTTCTCTACTCCACATATCTCCGCCCAAACAAATCAAAACCAGCAAGGAGCAGCAACAGCAACAGCAACAGCAACAACCCTCAAATGGATCTCTACCCAAACAAACCAAAACCAGCAAGGAGCAGCAACAGCAACAACCCTCAAATGGATCTCTGACCAAACAAACCAACAGCAAACAGCAGAGGCAACAACCATCCTCCAAACAGTAGATAGATTAGCATAAGTACTAAATGATGGCAGCCATCTCCCTCCTACTGATCCATACTTGCTACATATAACTTGCTTCTATAATGAATCATCCTCCAGAGCAAATCTCCATCACCATTTAACCAGCAACCTTTGATTTGCAAATCTTATGTCTCTAATCCTTATACCCCCTTTCTTCAAGTTCATAGTTACCTCTCACTACTTTACCAAACGAATTTTTCTTTTTATCTAAGAATCCCCCCACAAAAAAGTTGCTTGCAATCTATCTAACTCCTTTGCAACACACTGAGGAAGCTTAAAAATAGACATGTAGTAAACAGGTAATGAAGACAGAATAGACTTAATGAGAACAACTCTACTAGCAAAAGATAACATTTTCCTTTTCCAACCTATCAGCTTCCTTTTGAAATTATCAATAACTGGCTTCCAATACTGCTTCGAATGCGAGTAAGCTCCCAATGGTAGACCAAGGTACTTTAATGGAAGTTTCTAACTACTACAATTAAGCAAAGTAGCAAAATCAGAGACCAACTCCTTATCCACATTTATTCCACACACAACACTTTTATGGAAATTAATCTTTAACCCGGAAACCACTTCAAAACACCTTAATATTCTTTTTATAGCAATGATTTCAAACCACTCCGCTTCAAAAAAAATTACGGTATCACTCGTATATTGAAGATGAGATACACACAACCCCTTAGCTCTCACAGTCACTCCCTAAAATATCTCTTTCTCTTGTGCTCTTAGCAGTAGTAAATTTAACCCTTCAACCACAATATTATAAAAGAAAAGGGATAGTGGATCACCTTGCCTCAAGCCCCTTTAAGGACAAAACTCAACAGTGGGTGATCCATTCACCAGAACTGACACTCTAGCTGATGCCAAACATTCTTTCACCCAACCCACCCATTTTGGACCCAAGCCAACACTTTCCAACATCTTCAACAGAAAATTCCAATTAACCAAATCGTAGGCTTTCTCAAAACCAAGTTTTAAAATAATTCCCTTCTTTTTTGATTTCTTCCACCAATCCACTACTTCATTTGCTATTAGCCCCCATCCAAGATATTCCTCCCTCCCAAGAAAGTCGATTGGACCTTACCAATCACATTAGGCAAGAGTAACTTGAATCTGTTTGCCAATACTTTAGACAACACCTTATATGAGGAATTTACCAAACTAATTGGCCTATAATCTGAAATAGAATCAGGGTTATCTTTCTTTGGATTCAAGGCAATGAAGGAGCAATTCACTCCATACCCCAGCCTGCCATTACTATGAAACTCTTTCATAAAGTTCATAATGTCCCCTTCATAAACCTCCACCCCTTTTGAAAGGATATGAAATTGAACCCATCTAAACCTGGGTTTTATTTCCATCACAATCTTTTATAATTTTCCATACTTCTGCCTCTATGAACTCAGATTCCAGACATTTCAATGCTTAGTTGTGATCAACCTTCTTGAAAAAACCCCTAGCTTCTCTTCAACCTCTTTCAACTTAGAATCAACGTTCTCAAATACTTTAACATTCCATTTTTTAAAAGCCAGCTTCAACGCTCTTAGTTTTTCCATGATAACATATCCAGCCCATCCCTCCACTTTTGTAGTCTCTCATACTCTTCTAACTTCTTTTATAAACTAATGATGAAGAACCCAAGCATTTATGAATCTGAAAGGTTTAGAACCCCAATTTTTTTTATCCTCCATGTGCGTAACGGATTCCGCACTAGATGAAAGTGGATCGAGGCTCCGCACTTGGTTGGACTATCCAGGAACTGAGGTTCCTGCAACAAGAAGCACCGTTAGAGCTGCCCAGCCAGGGTTGGCCGGATAACCCCTCCGGTGTGGGAATTAGTGATCGGAGAAGAAGTGTATAGAGAGTTGAATCTCTCTCTATGCGTGATTTTGCTTGAAATAGTTCAGTTCAGTCTTCTTCGTTACCTTCAATGTGAAGTTCATGTTGTATATATAGTGTTCCTTGCTTGCTTCTCAAGATGGGTTCATGGAGCTTGAATGCTGCCATGTGTCCTTTTAGCATTGCTCAAGAGGGGGGACCACCTGGTAGTTGTCATTGAATGCATATACACATTGTAGTCATGCTGATAACAAACCAAATTCGTTTGGTTCAACAACTTCCGTGATTTTAGGTATAGGGGACCAGCTGAGGTGGCAACCTGCACATGCACACGTTCATAGTTTCCACGTTTCCTTGCAAGGTTTCCTCAGTTCGGTACTGATATACCTCAGCTCGACATCAGTACACCCTGTCTCGGCCTTTTATAGGATCACTCATAGAGATGGGCTTATCCATTCAGGTAACTTTGCATGGGCTCGGCCTATTTTCTGTTCAGCCCGTAGATTCAGTCTCGCAGCTCGGCCTAGCCCAGCACCACAGCTGGACTAGCCTTTCCACTGCGGGTTGGACCCAAGTGCTTGAGGACTTGGGTGGAATGTTGATCATGAAGTTGGGCTTAATTGGTTTGCCCATATACTCATCCAGCCCACTTGGATTCGGGCTTCAGTGGATTGGGCAAGCCCAAGGTTTGGACCCGACCCATTTCATTTTTAGCCCCTTCACTCCATTAATAAAATGGGACTATGATCTGAGAACAATCTCTGTAACCCCCATAATTTAAATTTAAATCACTCCAACCACTCTGAATTCATCAAGAACTTATCAATCCAACTCCAACTTTGAGAGTTTCCCCATGTGTATTGCCTACCTAGCATTAGAGTGTCCATCAGTCCCAAATTATTAACAAAATCAAACATGCCCCTGTCCCTTCTTACACAGCCCTTCTTTTCCCTATTGATCTGGTCTCATTAAAATCCCCTCATAAACACCAAGGATTAGGGAATGAGCTTTTCAGAGTACTCAACACACCCCATAAATTCCTCCTACCTACCACTTCACTAGGTGCATAAATATTACCAATTGCGCATTCAATTCTAAGATGAATAGTACCTTCTAATAGAATGAAACTTCTAGAGCAACAGCAGTTCTTTAATACAAAAATCTCAGGATTCCAGATACACAGTAGCCCCCCGCACTTCCCACCGCTCAGGATCTTTCTTTTATTCCTTAACTGAATTTGATCACCATTAAAATCCCCATTTTCATCTTGGCTTTGCGTTACATAATCTGGGCCATGAGTCGAACAAATCTCCAAATAGGCCACTTCTTTTGGCCTATTGAATTGCACACCTGATGCCTCCAGCTGGACTGGATTATCACAAACCTCATTAATAAGAGCTAGCCCAATACCTACATCTACTATATGGGCTTTGTCAAATACCACAAATTAATCCCAGGCCTAGCTAATTCATTTCCACTCCGACTTTTTATAGGCCCACCCAAATCCATAAGATGATCATCCTTTCGACTTTCACAATCTTCTGACATTTGTTCTAAACCACCTTGCATGCCTCCCTTCAGACTTGAGCTCAACAGTAATGATGCCTCCTTTGTTCTTCGAGCTTCCAACTCAGCTCCTGTTTCATTGTATGATAATGGAAAGGAAACATAAGCAGATTCATTGATTGATAATATAGTAATTGGTTGGCTCATCAACAAGAAAAAAGCACACACACATCATGTTACATAAACTTATTCTAAATAAAAACATGTTCTTCTTGTTGCAGGTCCCTCCTTGAGTTCTTGTCATAGTTAAGAGGAAAAAGCTGCAGAGCTTGGACGCAGTTAGGGCCTTCAAATTCCACAGAGTATGAATTACGAACGGGAATGTAGTAAAACCTCACTGTTTCACCCTCCCCCAGTTCATTTCCCTTACTAAATGAAGCCATTATTTTTGTCTCAAGGCCTTTCTCTAATCTCTCCTTATTATCATGTGAAGGTGCCAATGTCTTCCACCATTATCCCACACAACCATGTTGGCATTGTTGTGACTAGGAAAATAATTTGTCGTGCATGGTATCTCCAAGGTGTGGTAATATCTGTGTGAGGGAGCACCTTCCCCAAGCAATAATGTCCCATATCCACTCTTGAATCAATTCTCCAACACCTAAACAAATAAAAAGGATATGATGAATTAAATGTATATTCAAAGAATAACTTAAATTAATCGAAGTAGAAAAGATACAAATACGAATAAACTAGATGGAATATGTATCCTCCCACCCCACCCCGCTATGGCTGTATTTGATTTATAGATTTTGGGAGGAATTTTTGAAAAACAATTGGAAAAACATATGTGAAATGTAAGTGAAATGTAATCATATTTCATTAACATTTTACCTACATTTTCTTTTTTCCATTCCAAATCATTCCTTAAATTTATCAAGCAAACACAAGAAGTTACAGATTAGGTGAGAGAGACCTTTCTAAAAACTTTACAAAGTTTGAGAGAGAGAGAGAGAGAGAGAGAGAGATTACTTATCTCTGAAATTCATGTCAAATGTAGGGTTTATATTGGACGGATGATAAGAAGACGCGACAAGGCGAGATAATAATTATGTAAAGAAGAGAAGGTGAGATACTTTTTATTTATAATTGGTACTGAGGTCCTATTGTGAGTTGGTGCTATGCACAAGGCTATGTTTGGCATAGGCTACTTTAGCTATTTTAGCTACAAAAAGATAAAATACACTAAAAAATCAATAAAACAAAATGTCACATTCAAACTATAATCATTTCATTTTTTTCTGTCACAAAAGTCAAAAAAGCCAAAAAAAACACATCCCAAACGAGACTTTTTAGCCTCAGGCTAAAACAGTCAAAAAGTCAAAAAACCAACCGACATCCCAAACAAAGGTTAAGTGAATTGAGACAAAATTATCTAGTGTACTAAAAAAGGAAAATTCATCTAATGTTTTACTTTATATTTTTTAAGGGTTAAAACCATAAAAATTAGCATTTTTGTGTTATTTTAAGAGAGAATATGACAAGTGTTATGTAAAAAATTATTTTTTTTATTAGTAAAAAAAAATATTTATTGATGAAAATCAAAAAATATAGCGAATGATGAATATTAATAAAGAATGTGAGTGCAGAAAACATTAAAACAAAACTGAATGATTCAAATTAGGTTGGCATCGAAAAATAAATTTAATTATTTGTTAGCACATCACATGCAATAAATAATGTGAAGTATGGCTTCAATACCATCGCATAATCTTTTGAAAATGAGGTGTAATATTCCTTTTTGACATATTATCTGTTTGACATTTTTGTTAAAGGAAGAAGCTTTTCTTTAGTTGGGAAAATCAAATGGTGAGTACTATCGGGGCTACCATACAAATCCACATCGATGATCTAAACCGTTCAATGTGTAGGGTTCGTCGAGTAGTTTAACCATGCAAAACATCACACTGATTTAATATTAATAACCACTTGATTATATCACAATTGTGTTAATAATTTATTTTCAAAATCATGTTTACCATTAACACAAATGTGTCAATAATTAAATATGATACAATTATCAAATCAATCTAATTTTTTGTGTGAATGAAATAAATAAAGTGCTCGACAAATGAACAGTTTTGATCATTAAAACAGCGTCCATGTTGAACTCCACAAATCCAAACAGCATCCTCCAATCCAAATTTTGGACTGGAGGGGATCTACCTCCATGAAGAAATGTCTCCAAATTTTTCATGATGCCTCAAAATATCCAACAATACTACGGTGGATGGTCACATCTAGGGCTCATCAATTGGACGGATTGAGTTTACTCTGTTAGTAAATTTTGATCAATCAATGTGCTGGTATGAGTTGGACTTATTTTAAAAACTAAAACCACATCCCACCCTAAATTCAAATCTAACAACCCAAAATCAAATCAAACCAGACTACACATTTTTCATTGAACTTATATTGTCAAGTTCTACACATAAATTTTTAATATTTTGATTAGTTATTTTTATTTTTCACTTTCCAACATAATTAAAGTATTTTTAATTTTTAATTTTTTTATTTTTATTTTTGACCTTTGACATCTCATATAAACAAAAAAAAAATCAAGTAAAATAATGTAATTTTATTTATAATACCCACAAGTGGGAAAAAAAAAAGTGTGTTAGGTTTTTATTCTTGGCAACCCCGTTTGGCAAAACTCCTTTAAGTTGTATTTATTTTCGCACTTTTTATTTCAGTGAGGCTATGAGTGTTTAGATGCGAATGCAACCCGAATTGTGCCTTGTAGAGAAGTTTGTGATGTTAATACTTCCAAGATGGTTTTTGCCTTCACGCTCGAGCGGAAGTTTTAACGCTCGAGCGGGCTTTTCATTGTTGCTTCTCCGCTCGAGCGGGAGTTTTTACGCTCTAGCATGGTTCTCCATCTCCCAGTACTTTACTCTGCAGTCCGTCTGCTCGAGCGATATTTTTTTTACGCTCGAGCGTGATCTCTTGATTTTGTCCCTCCGCTCGAGCGGAGTGTTTTACGCTCGAGCGGATACCATCGCCAGCAAAACTTCTGGAAGGGTGCAGTCGACGCTCGAGCGGCTCTTTTCACGCTCGAGCGTGAGTCTGTGTCTTACGCTCGAGCGGGGTTTTTCACGCTCGAGCGTAGAGTCGACTACATCAGTCCGTGATTTCACTTTTTGGATCACTTTTTGACCTACTTTTTCTTTCTTAACTTTTAAAAACCGCCATTTGAGAGTTTCTCTCTCTACTCTCACCTTCTCTCTAAGATTTGATATATTCCTTGGGGTCGTCTACCCTAGTTCCTTTGAAAGAAAGGTAGAGCTTCGCGAAAGCTTTCTTTTAATCTGAAAAAGAGAGGATTTGGAGCACTTTGGAATTTGAGTCTTCATCTCCGTCTTCTCCATTCGGGTTATTTTCTTCAAGGTAGGGATTTCCTACTCCATTCTAAAGTTTTGTTCTAAGTTTTGGTATAATGATATGTTGGGGTTACTTGAGATACTTTGGTAATTTTGGGAAAAAAACCCTAGTTGTATAATGAATTAATTTGTATAATTAATTTCAGGAAATTGGGGAATTTGGTTAAATTCATGAAATTGGAAATTCATTGATTTAAATGCGTGTAGTTGTATAATTTAAATCACTCACCTATTGAATTGTTGATGTATTTATTCCAGTCTAGAAATAACTGTTTGGGCTATCGGTGGAGGATAGTCGTGTTTGTGTAGACATTGGTATGTGGATTAGGGAAAATTGAAACTAATCAAATTGTTTAAGTCATTAAATTTAGGACTATTGAATAATACAGAATATACATTGTTATTGATTGAAGCATTGCAATATGGATTTTGTTTGGGAGGAGATAGGGGATGTACTCCACGTTTAGGGAAGATAGGGATGGAACCTCTTAAACCGGAATTTTGTTTGGGAGGAGATAGGGATGGACTCATTAGCATCACTATTATGTGTGCTTATTATATTGAAGTTTTTACATGTTATTGATACAGCATAAAATGTGTATCAAACGGGAAGTATGAAGTGTTTATATATGAGCCTGATTCTCATTAATGTTGTTATATGGAAGTAATGTGATGTGATATATAGTTCATTGTTGTAAGTTTGGCCAGGTTCTAAGCCATATTTGATAATAAAGGGGAATTGAAACATGTCATAGACATTATGTCTTGAGACGGTATTAGTCACAATTGATTATCTTGGTTAAACCATCTATTGAATGCTATAGCTTTATTCATGCTTATATTGGTTTTAGTATTTTTCTACTGGGCTGTGGCTCACCTTTATGGACATCATTTTCAGGTTCAGGTGATAAGCTACCTCCAAGGACTTAGCTTGGAAGGAATTGGAGTTGAAGACTCCTGTTTAGTTTA
>NW_021025642.1:323190-335687 GCF_004153795.1 Camellia sinensis | reverse complement strand
TTAACCAACAGTGATAGAGGGTTACTTACCTTCAAACAGCTAAATAATATTTCCCAAGCTAATCTCAAATTACCAAGATCCACCTCAATCTCACAAACCTAATAAAATATTACACCGCATAAACAATTATTATGTGCACCAATCTTTATCTTCTTGTAACAACAATAGAATAAATTAACCCAATTGCCTATTAGGAACTTCCACAATTTGGCATCAAAACAAAGCCATCACGGCTTCGAAAATTCTCAACCCATATTATTCTATTATTGTTTATATACATGTAAAAATTTGTAATTGCTTGAAGTCAATCTTGTATCTCACAAATACACCACCATTAAACTTAACCCATCACATATCAATCTCAAAATATGAACCACCCAACACAGGATGCAAAATACACTCTAAAATTGAGCAAAATCGAGACCCCCAACATAGACTATATCAATATATCCATTTAATCATATATGCCCATAAAATCATCTATTGATACATTAACACCAAAATCATAGATAAGAATACAATAAAATAAATCTTACCTTAAGTGATGAATAAAGAAAAATCACCACTCTATGAATCCTCCTTCTTCACTTTGGTTTTGTTTTCTTTTCTTTAATTTTTTTTTTACCTTCTGAAACCCTAGCCGCCTATGGAGCAATTCTCAGCCTCTATTTTGTTTGTTTCCCAAGACTGAATATAGCGATCCCGGTTTTTCCTTCCTTTGTATACTGTATTCTGGACTTGGTTCCGTGGACTTGTTTTTGTATCATTATCACTTCTAGCCTTTACTCTTTGTATTTGAGTCTTGGGTTGTGTTGGGCAGGTTTGAAACAGGTTGGTTGCACTTTGAAACCAAAAGGTGATGTCTAGATTTTGGCCTTCACGCTCGAGCGGAAGTTTTAAAGCTCGAGCGGGCTCTTCCATCTCCCAGTACTTTACTCTGCAGTCCCTCCGCTCGAGCGGAGAGTTTGGCGCTTGAGCGGGTACCATCGCCTGCAAAACTTCTGGAAGTGTGCAATCGACGCTCGAGCGGCTCTTTTCACGCTCAAGCATTAGTCTGTGTCTGACGCTCGAGCGGGGATTTTCACGCTCGAGCGGGGAGTCGACTACATCAGTCCGAGATTTCACTTTTTGGATCACTTTTTGACCTACTTTTCTTTCTTAACTTTTAGAAAACCGCCCCTTGAGAGTCTCTCTCTCTTTTTCTCTCTCTAAACCTGCCTTCTCTCTAAGAATCAATCTACCTAGAGTGAGTATCTAACCTTGGTCCTTTATTAAAAAGATAGAGTGAGTCAAGGGCTTTCATTCAATCTGAACGTTTGGTGGTTTGGAGCACTTTGGAATTTGGGTATTCATCTTCGTCTTCTCCATTCGGGTTATTTTCTTCGAGGTAGGGATTTCCTACTCCATCCTATTAGTTTTGTTCTAAGTTTTGGTATTTTGATATGTTGGGAGTACTTTGGTAATTTTGGGAAAAACCCTAGTTGTATTAATAAATTAATTTGTATAATTAATTTAAGGAAATTGGGGAAATTGGTTAAATGCATGAAATTGAGGAATTCATTGATTAAATGGTGTAGTTGGATAATTAAAATCACTCGCCTATTGAATTGTTGATATATTTATTTCCAGTCTAGAAATAACTGTTTTTGGGCTATCGGTGGAGGATAGTCGTGATTGTTGTAGACATTGCATGTGGATTAGGAATACCTGAAACTAATCACATTGGTTAAGTCATTAATTTTGACTGTTGCGTTGATACAGAAAATACGTGTATTGATTGAGCATTGTATTTGCATACATTGTTTTGTGTGGGAGGAGATAGGGGGTGTACTCCACGGTTTAGGGGAAGATAGGGGATGGACCTCTAAACCGGATTATTGTTTGGGAGGAGATAGGGGATGTGCTCCACGGTTTAGGGGAAGATAGGGGATGGACCTCTAAACCGGATTATTGTTTGGGAGGAGATAGGGGATGTGCTCCACGGTTTAGGGGAAGATAGGGGATGGACCTCTAAACCGGATTATTGTTTGGGAGGAGATAGGGGATGTACTCCACGGTTTAGGGGAAGATATGGGATGGACCTCTAAACCGGATTTTTGTTTGGGAGGAGATAGGGGATGGACTCCATTAGCATCACTATTATGTGTGCTTATTATATTGAAGTGTTTTTACATGTTATTGATACAGCACTAAAATGTGTATCAAATGAGAAGTACGAAGTATTTTGATATGAGCCTGAGTCTCATCTGTGTTGTTGATATTGGAAGTAATGTGAATGTGATATATAGTTCACTGTTGTGAGTTTGGCCAGGTTCTGAGCCATATTGATAATAATGGGAATTGAAACATGTCATAGACATTAGTGTCATGAGACAGTATCAAGTTATAATTGATTATCTTGGTTAACCATCTATTGAATGCTATAGCTTTATTCAATGCTTATATTTGGTTTAGTATTTTTCTACTGGGCTGTGGCTCACCCTATGTGGGAACATCATTTTCAGGTTCAGGTGATAAGCTACCTCCAAGGAATTAGCTTGGAAGGAATTGGAGTTGAAGACTCTGTTTAGTTTAGTTGTTATTTATTTATTTGATATTACATGTAAACATTCAAGCCTAGGACTTTGTTTGTATTTGAGTTAGAACTCATATTCTGTGTCCAAGTGTTGGCTTGGGAAGATGTTAGCCCGTAGGGCATTTAATTTGATGTTACATGTAACGTTTTTCAATAAGAATACTCTGATGAATAGAATAACGGTTGGTTTTCTTTTATTAATGCATGTCAATGTTATGTATATTATGGGTTTATTTTGGGGGCATTACATTTATTCTTGGCAACCCTGTTTGACAAAACTCCTTTAAGTTGTATTTATTTTCGCACTTTTTATTTCAGTGAGGCTATGAGTGTTTAGATGCGAATGCAACCCGAATTGTGCCTTGTAGAGAAGTTTGTGATGTTAATACTTCCAAGATTGCCACCTCGCTGATTATGACGGGGATCGAGCTGCCCGGTCAACTCGCGAGGGTCCAGGGGGCAGCGCCCCTTGGCGGGTTCGGGACAGCGCCACGGCAAGGTCGAGGGGCAGCGCCCCCGAAGCAAAATGCCAAATTGCATTCAAAGTTGCATGTCCGCCCTTGCTCGCTCAAACGAAGGCTGCGTCTGCATAAAAACCTGAAAGAGTTTATTTCTCGCTCAAAAGAAGGTTTTGTGGCTCGAGCAAAGCCACTTATGGAAAACACGCGTTTTTGGTTCCTCGCTCGAGCGAGAAAGTCTTCGCTCGAGCGAGCATCGCGATTCAGATTTCTATAAGTACGTGTTTCTGTCTGATTTTAAGATTACTGCTCCAGATCTACTTTTTGGATATTAAGGTTTATATCTGGGGATATTTTGCTAGTTTTCTTTGATGTTTAATTGAGTATTCAACTCAATTGATGTTTAATTGAGTATTCAACTCATGGGTTAAGAAGAATACATCAAAGGTTTGTTTGTTCATTCTATACAAAAGAGAGAGTTGTTCTTCGGTGGATTCTGAAGAATTTACATCAAAGGTTTGTTTGTTTATTCTATACAAAAGAGAAAGTTGTTCTTCAGTGGATTCTGAAGAATTCTAGCCTGAAGCTTTGGTGGATTCCAAAGTGGCTCATCGTCAAGACAATTTCGAGGTGAAGACGGGGTTGGAAGAGACACATAGAGGTTGGTTCAATTCGGGCGTGGATTCGCTAGGTAATTGAGAGTATACCTGTGTAATTCCTTTATATCTTCTTAGTGGATTGTTTTGTGGCTGTTTCCCGTGATTTTTTTATCACAATTGGAGGTGTCCAATTGTGGTTTTTTCACGTAAAATCGTTGTGTCAATTTGTCTTGATTGTTTGATTGGGATTGTTATATACTGCTTAAAATTGATACATAATCACAAATCAATATATAGGGTGTAACGCCCTCAAAATAAACCCATTATATATATATCATTGACATGCAATATTTAAAGAAAACAATTCATTAATTTATTCATCAGAGTATTACTAAATAAAAGCATTACATGTAACATCAAATTAAATGCCCTACGGGCGAACATCTTTCCAAGCCAACACTTGGACACAAAAATATGAGTTCTAACTCAAATACAAGTAAAGCCCTAGGCTTGATTGTTTACATGTACTAACAAATAAAAACAATTAACCAAGGATAGTCTTCAAAATCCAAAAGCCAAATCCTCCCAAGCTAAGTCTTTGGAGGTAGCTTATCACCTGAACCTGAAAATGATGTTCCCATAAAGGGTGTGCCACAGCCCAGTAGAAAAATACTAAACCAAATATAAGCATTGAATAAAGCTATAGCATTCAATAGATGGTTAACCAAGCTAATCAATTATAACTCAATACCGTCTCATGACACTAATGTCTATGACATGTTTCAATTCCCATTATTATCAATATGGCTCAGAACCTGGCCAAACTTACAACAGTGAACTACATATCATATTCACATTACTTCCAATATCAACAATACAGATGAGACTTAGGCTCATATCATAACACTTCATACTTCCCGTTTGATACACATTTTAGTGCTGTATCAATAACATGTAAAAACACTTCAATATAGTAAGAACACATAATAGTGATGCTAATGGAGTCCATCCCCTATCTCCTCCCAAACAAAGTCCGGTTTAGAGGTCCATCCCCTATCTTCCCCTAAACCGTGGAGTACATCCCTTATCTCCTCCCAAACAATATGCATATACAATGCTCAAACAATACATGTATTTTCTGTATTAATTCAATAGTCTAAATTTATGACTTAAACAAATTGATTAGTTTCAATTTTCCCTAATCCACATGCAATGTCTACAACAATCACGACTATCCTCCAC
Source organism: Camellia sinensis (assembly GCF_004153795.1). Lineage (NCBI taxonomy): Eukaryota > Viridiplantae > Streptophyta > Magnoliopsida > Ericales > Theaceae > Camellia > Camellia sinensis. The sequence goes on along the minus strand of NW_021025642.1, from coordinate 330,813 downwards.
CGATAGCCCAAAACAGTTATTTCTAGACTGGAAATAAATATATCAACAATTCAATAGGCGAGTGATTTAAAGGTATAGTGGTTTCTTGAATGAACTTCTAATTTTAATTTTCTGCAACTTCCAGTTTTATTTCTATTCAACTTCCTTTTTTGTTACCCCAACATATCAAAATACCAAAACTTAGAACAAAACTTATAAGATGGAGTAGGAAATCCCTACCTTGAAGTGAAGAACTCGAATGGAGAAGATGACGAAAGTCCAAAGTGCCCCAAATCCTCTCTTTTTCAGATTAAAAGAAAGCTCTCGCGAAGCTCTACCTTTCTTCCAAAGGGACTAGGGTAGAAGACCAAAGGGAATAGATCAAATCTTAGAGAGAATGTGAGAGTAGAGAGAGAAACTCTCAAGTGGCGGTTTTTAAGAGTTAGGGAAAAGAAGTAGGTCAAAAAGTGATCCAAAAAGTGAAATCACGGACTGATGTAGTCGATTCCCCGCTCGAGCGTTAAAAACCCCGCTCGAGCGTCAGACACAGACTCACGCTCGAGCGTGAAATGGGCCGCTCGAGCGTCGATTGCACACTTCCAGAAGTTTTGCAGGCGATGGTATCCGCTCGAGCGTCAAACTCTCCGCTCGAGCGGAGGGACAAAATCAAAGGATCACGCTCGAGCGTAATCACTACCGCTCGAGCGGACGAACTGTAGAGTAAAGTACTGGGAGATGGAAAACCACGCTCGAGCGTCAAAACTCCCGCTCGAGCGGAGAAGCAACAACGTAGAGCCCGCTCGAGCGTTAAAACTTCCGCTCGAGCGTGAAGGCCAAAATCTGGGCATCACCTTTTGGCTTCAAAGTGCAACCAACTTGTTTCAAACCTGCCCATCACCACCCAAGACTCAAATACAAAGAGTAAAGGCTAGAAGTGATAATGATACAAAAACAAGTCCACGGAACCGAGTCCAAAATACAATATACAAAGGAAGGAAAAATCGGGATCGCTATATAGGGGATTTCTAAATTTTTCAAAGTGGAATGTAGTATCACACAAGACTAGAAAGCCCAACTAGGTTAGTGTTTCCTACATCGAATTCGATCATGTGTTACCTCCCAAAAAAATTCCACAATTTTAAACTAATATATCAAAATAAAATTACAAATATCAACCCAAAAGTGCACATTAAATATCATACATATATGTATATATATATATATAATTATTAATATATTGTAATAGATTAAATTTGAATTGAACATTGTAGATTTTTTTGGATACACTCCACCGTCATTGATATACACTCCACCATCACTAATCTGCACTCTATGTTTCTGAATCTCTACTCTACTGTCGTCGATCCACCAATCTAGTTATAGATTTATATCACTTCAGTTGTTTTAATGGTAAAATTGACTCCAAATGACTCCAAGCAACGCTATTTATCTAGATTTGGCCCATCTTCTCCCCTCTCCGTCTCTGTCTCTTTATTCTCAAAGTATATCTACTATAAATTTATTTATCAGTGATAAATTTATCAGTCTATCTTGTTTGGTATGTGTATGCAGGAGGGGGGTGTACTGTGAGTAAGTCAGTGTAAGTGAGTGAATGAATCAGATTTGGCACTTGTGATTTTTTTACAAATAACACAGTAATAAATTTACCACTGAATGTGTCATTGATTCTTTTATTGATCGTCCATTGATCTATAGCAATGAAGAATGATGTGAACTATTTTTTAGTAAATACTTTCGTTTTCCTCTTCATCCTTCTCCCTCATCCTCCTTTGTGTGTGTATGTGTGTGTGTGTTGTTGTTGCTACCAGATTTGAGGAAGTGGCAGCGACAGTGATTTGGTGGAGATAAACATTGTTTTTTTGTTAGAAAATGATCAAAAAAATGTAGCCAAAAGTTGCTGGAGATTGGAGGTGGTTTCTGGTAGTCATTGTTGGAAGTTGTCATTGGTGACCGAAAGTAATTGCCGGCAATGAGGGCTCATGACAATAGTGTTGTTGTTGATGTGTTGGATGAGATATGGCTAGAGTATTGATAGTTGATTGAAAAGAAAAAAAAAAAAAACAAGGCTAGTCAATAGAACTGAACCGTAAGTTTGTGATCATAAAAATATATAATAGCTAATTTATTTAATTCATATCTTATGCCTGATTTTATCCAAATTTACACATGTCGGGATATTTGAATTCCTAAATCTTGATATTGTAATGTAATAAAATTTAATCTGATTCAAAAAAAAAAAATTCTTTTTTCAAGTGTATTTAATACTTGTAACTGTTTGGATATACATACATATATATATATATATATATATTTTAATTTTTAAAAGTACATTACACTAAAACAATTGATCGAAGATAAATTTTACTTTAGAATTTAGATAACCTAGTCTTGCCCAAATATTTTAGATGAACTTGGGCTTGATTTTAGACATGTAAATTCAGACAGTGATTGGGCTTGAGGTTGGAAATATTACTCTACACCTGTAGAAATCATCATACACGTTAGGAAGGCCACATAATATTCAGACAGTGATTGGGCTTGAGGTTGGAAATATTATTCTACACTTGTAGAAATCATCATATAAGTTAAAAAGGCCACATTATTACGTGCTAATCTAGTAATATATAATTATGACAACCCATACGACATCTTTTTGTTCTAACACTTCAATATTAATTTTAGATATAAGTGATGAGACCTATGCAATTTATACAATTATGAAAATAGTGGGTTTATAAATCTAGAAAACAAAACTCTGAAATTTATTCAAAATCTGACATTAAATGCTTCGATTTATTCATGAAATGTGCTTACAACAATAAAACAAAATCCACACCATTCATGTGACAATAGTTTCCAGCTAAATTTCTTAGTTCATAGACTAATTTGTTGGAAAAAATGATTTTTTTGTGACTTCAATTTAATATTAAAGTGGGTCCCAACCATTTCTTGTGTTGGGTCCAAGTCGGCCAAAAACCATTGAGAATTAATGTGACGCCCTCAAAATAACAACATTAAACCCATCTGATAAGACATGCATTTACATATAAACTAACCACATTCCTTTATTCCTTAGAGTTCCATTACATAAGTATTACATGTTAACATCATAACAAAATGCCCTACGGGCTTACAGCTTTCCAAGTTAACACTTGGTTACAACAAAAGAGTACTAACTCGTTTACACATAAAGCCCTTGGCTTGAAGTTACATGTAATACATCAAATTTTGCCGTAGCTCCAAAATTCCGCCTCTAGCCTCCCAGCTATGTCCTTGGAGGTGGCATGCTACCAGTACCTGAAAATGATATTCCCATATAGGGTGAGCCACAGCCCAGTAGAAATATACTAAACCAATCATGAACAATGACTAAAAGATTAGCGATTGATAGATGGCTAACACAGATACATTCACATAAATTACACATTTATGTCATACAATTTATGAATCCAAGTTACCTTTCATTTTCCCTTTTTCAACAGATAAGCATGCTAGCTCTATCATCATTTCAACAGATATGTATAAAAACAATATCCACATTCACAGATAAGCATATGAGCTATATCCACATTCTACACAGATATGTATAACCACAATATCCACAGATAAGCATATAAGCTATATCCACACTTCACAAAGATAAGCATAAGAGCTCTATCTTCACTTTACTAGACAAGCATATGAGCTGTATCTACGGAGTTCATCCCCTATCTTCTACCAACACTATCCGGTTTAGAGGTACATCCCCTAGCTTCCCCTAAACCGCGGAGTACATCCCCCATCTCCTCCTCTACACATAACGTATACAAACACATTGGTCCTATATACAATCACTCAATACATACAGTTAATGTATTCTAACAACCGTCAATTTCCATGACACATTCCAATGATTAGTTTTCGTTTGCCTAATCATCATGCATTGTCTACAACAATCACGACTATCCTCCACCGATAGCCCAAGTAGTTATTTCTATACAGAAAATAAATGCACAATGGATATTCAATCAACATTTCATTTCCTCATTCCTTACAATTAATTATTCCAATTAATTAAACAATGTAATTAGGTCAATTCCCATAATTAACATTTCAACCCTTAGGTCCCAAGGCCATTTTCCATAATTACCATTTCATCCCTTAGGTCCCATTTTCATCAATGATACAACATTTATTCCATTTCTCTACTCCAATCATGCATCTAGGTTTATTTTGTTTAAAACCCCAACTTTTGTAAAATTGCACAAAAGCCACAAACTTTTACCAAATTACCAAATCAACCCCAACATCTCAAAATACAGCACAAAAGCCCCAAACTTTCACAAAATTACCAAACCAACCCCAATATCTCAAATTACCAAAATTTAAAGACAAAATCCATAGAGAGGAGTTGGATATCCCTACTTCAAATTCGGAGCCCCAAAGGAGAAGATGACAAAACCCAACGTGCTCCAAAACCCGAAATTTTCAGATTAAAATGTAGCCCTCGACGATCAACAACTTTTTTGTAAAGGCCAAAGGTGAGCAAATCACTCCTACTAGATCAAAACCTAGAGAGAAGGTAGAGTTCTAGAGTGAGAGGCTCAACAATGGTGTTTTTGGAAAAGTAGGAGAGAGAAGAGAAAGTGAAAAAGTGATTTGAAAAGTCAAAACACGGAACTTAAACCCAGTCGACCCGCTCGAGCGTCAAACACCCCGCTTGAGCGTCACTCACAGACTCCAGCTCGAGCGCCAACAATCCCGCTCGAGCGGCGGATGCACACTCCCAGAACTTTTTACAGAACCAGGTCTCCACTCGAGCTTCCAACTCCCTGCTCAAGCGGCACTCACACAACCCCGCTCGAGCGGCCAACTCCACGCTCGAGCGTCCAACGCTGTACAGGAAATGCTGGATGGGTGCAATTCCCGCTCGAGCGCCAAAACCCCCGCTCGAGCGGACAGGTAAAAATCTGGGCAACTAGTTTTGGTTTCTAAACTCAACCAACCTGTAACAAACCTGCCCAACACATCCTATAACTCAAATGCGAAGTAAAAAGGATGTAAACAAGATAATAATCAACTACCTACATCCACGGACACATGTCCGGATCACTGTTCAACAAGGGTAAACCCGGGATCGCTATAATGACATATACAAATAGATCGTTAAGGTACAGTGGTTTCTTGAATGAATTTCCATGTTTAATTTTATGCAGTTTCCACTTCTATTTTTATTCAACTTATATTTTTATTCAATTCGAATCTCCATTAAATTTCATTTTTTTATTTAATTTCCAAATAGATCGTTAAGGTATAGTAGTTTCTTTAATGAGCTTCCATTTTTAATTTTATGCAACTTCGATTTTTGTTTTTATTCAATTTTCATTTTTATTCAATTTCCTTTTCTATTGAATTTCCTTTTTTATTTAATTTCCAAATAGATCGTTAAGGTATAGCGGTTTCTTGAATAGATTCCCATTTTTAATTTTATGCAACTTCGATTTTTGTTTTTATTAAACTTCCATTTTTATTCAATTTCCTTTTCTTTTCAAATTCCTTTTTTATTCAATTTCCAAATAGATCGTTAAGGTATAGTGGTTTCTTGAATGAACTTCCATTTTTAATTTTCTGCAACTTCCATTTTTATTTTTATTCCACTTCCATTTTTATTCAATTTTCTTTTCTATTCAATTTCCTTTTTTATTTAATTTCCAAATAGATCGTTAAGGTTTAGTGGTTAGTTGAATACACTTTCATTTTTAATTTTATGCAACTTCCATTTTTATTTTTATTAAACTTCCATTTTTATTCAAATTCTTTTTCTATTCAATTTCCTTTTTTTATTTTGTTTCCAAATAGATCGTTAAGGCATAATGGTTTGATGAATGAACTTCCATTTTTAATTTTATGCAACTTCTATTTTTATATTTATTCAACTTCCATTTTTATTCAATTTCCTTTTCTATTTAAATTCTTTTTTTTTATTTCATTTCCAATTAGATCGTTAAGGTATAGTGGTTTCTTGAATGAACTTTCATTTTTAATTTTATGCAACTTCCATTTTTATTTTTATTCATCTTCCATTTTTATTCAATTTCCTTTTTATATTTAATTTTCAAATAGATCGTTAATGTATAGTGGTTTCTTGAATGAACTTCCATTTTTAATTTTATGCAGCTTCCATTTTTATTTTTCTTCAACTTCAATTTTTATTCAATTTCTTTTTCTATTGAATTTCCTTTTTTTATTTAATTTCCAAATGGATCGTTAAGGTATAGCAGTTTCTTGAATGAACTTCCATGTTTAATTTTATGCCACTTTCATTTTTATTTTTATTCAACTTCCATTTTAAATGAATTTCCAGTTCTATTCAATTTCTTTTTTTTCTTTTATTTCCCAATAGATCGTTAATGTATAGTGGTTTCTGGAATGAACTTCCATTTTTAATTTTATGTAACTTCCATTTTTATTTCTATTCAACTACCATTTTTATTCAATTTTCTTTTAAATTCAATTTCTTTTTTTTATTTAATTTCTAAATAGATCGTTAAGGTATATTGGTTGTTGAATGAACTTCCATTTTTAATTTTATGCATCTTGCATTTTTATTTTTATTAAACTTCCATTTTTATTCAATTTCCTTTTCTATTCAATTTCCCTTTTTATTTTATTTCCAAATAGATCGTTATGGTATAATGTTTTCTTGAATGAACTTCCATTTTTAATTTTATGCAACTTCCATTTTTATTTTTATTCCACTTCAATTTTTATTCAATTTCCTTTTCTATTCAATTTCCCTTTTTATTTTATTTCCAAATAGATCGTTATGGTATAATGTTTTCTTGAATGAACTTCCATTTTTAATTTTATGCAACTTCCATTTTTATTTTTATTCCACTTCAATTTTTATTCAATTTCCTTTTCTATTCAATTTCCCTTTTTATTTTATTTCCAAATAGATCGTTATGGTATAATGTTTTCTTGAATGAACTTCCATTTTTAATTTTATGCAACTTCCATTTTTATTTTTATTCCACTTCAATTTTTATTCAATTTCCTTTTCTATTCAATTTCCCTTTTTATTTTATTTCCAAATAGATCGTTATGGTATAATGTTTTCTTGAATGAACTTCCATTTTTAATTTTATGCAACTTCCATTTTTATTTTTATTCCACTTCAATTTTTATTCAATTTCCTTTTCTATTCAATTTCCCTTTTTATTTTATTTCCAAATAGATCGTTATGGTATAATGTTTTCTTGAATGAACTTCCATTTTTAATTTTATGCAACTTCCATTTTTATTTTTATTCCACTTCAATTTTTATTCAATTTCCTTTTCTATTCAATTTCCCTTTTTATTTTATTTCCAAATAGATCGTTATGGTATAATGTTTTCTTGAATGAACTTCCATTTTTAATTTTATGCAACTTCCATTTTTATTTTTATTCCACTTCAATTTTTATTCAATTTCCTTTTCTATTCAATTTCCCTTTTTATTTTATTTCCAAATAGATCGTTATGGTATAATGTTTTCTTGAATGAACTTCCATTTTTAATTTTATGCAACTTCCATTTTTATTTTTATTCCACTTCAATTTTTATTCAATTTCCTTTTCTATTCAATTTCCTTTTAGATCGTTA